>JAAGAY010003772.1:0-25225 GCA_011801015.1 Ardeotis arabs
CCCCGCTCAGCTTCTTCACATCTTGTCTTCTCCCTTTTTTTTCTTGTTTTCTCCTTCTTAAATACGTTATCGCAGAGGCGTTATCACGGGACATTCTGCTACCAATCGGCTCAGCCTTGGCCAGCAGCAGGTCCGCCCTAGGCCCGGCCGAGCCCACTAAACAAAAGGGGAGCAACTTCTAGCAGTTTCCTACAGAAGCTTCCACCTTAGGCCCCCCCTCACTAAACAAAACCACAACAATATTTAATGCTTATGGTACTTAACAATGAGCTTATTCTCCAGTTTCAACTGTTTTCTTCAAAAGAACGGCAGTGCTTCAGAGAATAGGAAAAACAAGGGCAAAAAGTCAGATATAAATAAGTTAAAAAATTTCAGCTGGATGCCTTCAAAAGGTTTAATTTATTAACAGATGTAGAATTGCGACAGAGGTTGTAAATATACTGATTTTTCAAGATTTTTTGCTAAATTGAAATATTAAAAAAGGAAAAATTAAACCATAGAATGTTGCCGCGCAACAACTAATTGACCCCCCCCCACCGGGATCCCATCCCGGGGAGACAGATAGACACGGATGCCGTGGAGTCAGCTCTCAATTTATTGCTGCGTCACATCGCAATATATACCCGTACGCCCACTACGCAAGCCCGTACATGCGCTACACACGTGAACGCACCTGCCCCCTACACCCATGTACCTACCCACGCCTACCACGAGGCATTGCGTCAGTAAGCACGCGAATCCTTGCAGACCGCCCTTCCTGTGTAAGTGCAGCCCTGCTCGTAGCCTTGTACCTACCTTGCAGGGCCCCACAATAGAACAAGTATTTTTTAAATTAAAAAATATTACTGATAGCTCTTTATGGCTTAGTATTTTTCTTCTTTTCCTGTGAAAATTAGTAACTTTTTAAATAAAGTATTAATACATTTAGCTATACAGTTAAAATTTATTCTCAACCTTAGAAGAGCTGATGGTAGAACTTGATTTGGAATTCTCCATCAAAATTGTTTTTCAGTAGAAATAATTCTTGCTTTGAAATTAGAAGTGGCATTAGTCTGGGTCAATAGTAGAAGATCCCTAATTTAATTTGAAAAATGAAGTCTTGACATTTTTGTAATTAGATAATTAAAATTTTTTAAAGTGAAAGCTTATTTTGAAATGTAGTTTTAAAAAACTTTTTGTAATAATTATTAGTTGATTCATACTAGAAATTGCAAAATCAATATAAAAGCATTTGGGGTGTTCTAAAATTACCGAATATAGGTATATGAATTTTTCATAGTTTATTGAGTAAATTAAGTCAGGGTTTTTTTTCCTGATTATTTTGATAGGGTGATATTTTGTAATCTAAAGTTACTTTTTGCCTGTCTGCCCATAAAATGGTTCCTAGTGGTTTGGTTGATGTATAGTATCAGCTGATCTTTCCACACATCTCCTTAACCACAGTGTTTATTAGTGTTTACATCAATCTTTAATTCCACAGAAAGCGCTGAAGTTATTTCCATTTGTATGGCAGGGGTACATACTTGTAGCCAAGTTGCAGATTTGTATTTTATGAAATGACTGGAGCTGGTTATGATGATCCTGGTTGTTCGATTCGTGATAGTTGCCTTCGTTAGCAAACTATATAATTTTCAGTATCTGACACTGATTCCTTCTTCTTCTTCTGCATTTTTTTTCAATAGTAAATTGAGGGGCAGTTAAATACCAAGGCTATATTGCTTTCATCGGTAGTCGTTCGTGCTCCGGAGAGCATGTTTTAGCATTGTACTTTTGTAACAATTGAGTCTTTTCCTAAAATCTCTTTCTTTGTTCAGCATAACTTTAATATGTTGGGCATGTCTCCTTTCATCACAGCAGGGGACACTGTGTATTTGCGGGATGAACTGGTTCCATATTAGCAATGTGAAATCTCTTTGAACGTGTTTGCATATGTACGCCAGTTGATAGTGCCTTTTGAGGGGGTAAATGTTGCGGAATTGTGTCAGCTAGAGTATTATTTTTTTCCCCAATGGTTAATTCATATCCTGTAAATATGCTGTTCCCCTTACACCTAAATGCTATTTCTATTGCCTATTAATATAGGATATATTGATAAAAGCATATCAATAAACCCATCTCGAAATTAACGGCTGGTGTTAACGACTGAAATGCAAACACAATAACTCGCAGTTTGCTACTTTAAGGAAAATCTCCCAAGGTTGCTGTGTTGAAAGCTTTTAAGGTTGTTTTGAATATGTGTGTATAAGTGTTTAGGGAGTTGGAGCTGTAAAAGAATTTAGATTAAGTGAGTCTCTGTGTTGTATACTCAAAGTTTAACACGTGGAGAACTTGAGTAGGAATCTGTATCACAGCAGGTCAGGCCAAGGCTCCCTGTGCAATGCATGGTTAGGGAGCTTGTGTGCTCCAGCCAGGATACATCAGGGAATTGCTTAGTCTGAGAATCTCAGTCAGGTTTAAGTATGGAGCCCCTTGGTCTTGATTTATCTGGTGTAGTTTTGGACATGTGCAGAAGCAGAATGCTAGGCAACTTGGGAATATTAGTGATAAAAGCGTACGTGTTTATGTATGTCTTTTTATGTCTTCAATTTACATACCAGTATTCGATCAAAGTCCCACTTCAGATGCCTCACTCTGTTTGTAAATCTCACTCTTTCCTTTTTATTTTATCTAAATATACTTGCTGATATAAATTATCACTTTAAATTACTTTTTTATTTAGCATAAGAACAATCTTGACTGCTTTACTTATGAATGGCCCGCTGTGCACATTAGAGCTGATAGAGATGAGAGGGGATGTCTGTTTTGTTATTTAGGTAGAAAAATATATTTTCTTCTTTGATGTGTAAACCTGCCTAAAGAAAACTGCACCGCATTCTGTTTCACTACAAACTTCTCTTGATTCCGTGGCATTTTTAAGGTTCATCTTAGTCTTAACTATTAAAAAAACATAATAGTTGATCTCAGACTCATTTTTGTCTGAGAAGGACAGGAGTGACTATGTAGGGAGACTGTTCAGAACCTACACTGTTCTGTGCTAAAGACTAGCAAAGAAATAATTCACCTAGGAAGATTTTTTTTTTTTTTACAATGCTGCCAGCAAGCATTTCTCTTACTACAGGGCTCACATTTAAACTATTTTTAATGTTGGCTTTTGACAAACAATATACCTTTCTCCTTCTATGATGGAAAGAAACAGCTCAGTAATAAAAAATACTAATTTCTGTGTCTTTCACATTAATGTCTGGGAGATGTTATTTATAGAAGAAAATTACAAATCAAATTATGAACTGCTTAAGAATTTCAGGAAAAAGAAACAACTTCTGGAAGAAAACATGAAAAAGGAGTATAGCAACTAATAGTTTTTTCAGAAGCTTAGACATTAAATTTGCTTTATTGAAATGGACATATAAAGATACATATGCAAACGTCTATGACATCTCATAGAAAATGTTTTTAAATGGAATGACTATTTCCATTACGAAAATAGAAGGAAGTTTTTTGGGAGGGTCAAAAAGGATGTGAACACTTCCCATGTAGGCTATTTGGAGAAAAGTCTTCCCTCTTGAAACTGAGACTGCATCCAAACTGTTATTAACCTAAATACAATTTCACTTACACATTTGCATCATAAAGCATGTGATTTAATCACATTAATAAAGTATATTGGTGTGGAATTCTGAGGAAACTGATAGGAACTGGTCTTTCTTATAGCATGACTACATTGCCATCACTGGGCTTTGAAGTGACTGTGCCTGAGCTTTCTGAAATATCATTGGGATAGGCTCCTTTGAAGCACAAGGTTCATAGCATGGGAAAAAATATTCAGGAGATCAATTATTACTCCTGACTCACCGTGTGTTCAAGCTGTCTTTATTACTTGTCATTGAGACAATAATTTGATTTGACAGGCAGATTGGATGTTATTAAAATTAAAGGATTTCAGTTGCCTTACTGCACATGCGAGGTGTTGTTATGAAGAACCGCTTCGTGAAGAGAACCAAGAAGACTGTGTCACTGGTTTGATCTGTGGGTAAAGGAGTTGGAAAATTGCCCAGTTTTGTAATTGGTTGGTGAATTAATTGTATATAGTTGTTCATGGTGAACGTTTACTAATGGAATGCATCTCCTGCATTATTAAAGTTGATACAGTGCATCTTTTTCAGGGAAAACAGGAATTAGCAGTTTAGAGCAAGTGAGGATTCTGTCCTGCTACTGGTGTTACTGGTCTTTTTGTTATCCAGTATGAACCTTGCACTACCATTTGGACCCCATTTTACTAGATACTGTATATTCATATATACAACAATAAGCCTATATAAAATTATGAAAAAAAAAGAGGAAAAGATTGAAAACCAGGTTGATATAGGAGAGTAGAAAAGGCAAATCATGTACGATTGCAGCATGCTTTGAGGTAAAGTTTATAAGCTTTTTATGAGTGAATAAAGCAGAAGAAAATCTTATTTGGGGTTCACTGGAAATGTTGCTGGCAAAAGATGACTTTGTTATTATTTCCACTTTAAAAAAAAAAAAAGCAAATAATGATCTGTTCATGAACACATATAAAATTATCCAGTTTAGTGATCCTTGAACGTACTCTGTTACCCCTGTTACTCCCAGTTCTGTAAGTTGTAACTGGTGAAATTGGTACAAATATGTAAGCTCTGTTATAGGAAAGGTTGCCACTTCTATGTAACTCCGGTGAGTTTAAGTTTTTTTTCAGCCTTTTGGTGAATAATCTTTTGTTTCTACCAAAATAAATTGGGGATGGGCAGCACACTCCACTAAGAGCCTATGTTCTGGGCATTTTACACTAGTCCAATTTTAAAATACTGGTTTTCAGACATTTCAAAGCAACAGTTTAGAAAATGTCTGATCCTTGAAAGTCCTTCCATAAACATCCACCACTAGTTGGTAAACTATTTAGATCTCTTAAGCTGCTCCTTTGAATTCTTAGAAATATATGTAGTAGTAAGAAGCATGTGTTACTAGGATTTTGTAATATGTTTTTTTCCTATCAAAAAACATATTTCTATTGTACTCTAACGCTAACACTTAACGTCTTTTTTTTTTTTTTAAAGGAGAGCAAATGTTAGTAAATGTACAGGTAAACCTACCACTTAATTAAGTCTACATGTAATTAAGTAAATGTAAATTGCCATATGCTCAGTGCATTTCATAACCCCGAAGATAATAATTACCATATCCAGCTCATAATGGTCTTACTTTCAAAACAGGTGGGATATTCTCTGTCTCTTTATTTTTTCTTAGTTGTGTTTTTTGGACAAATACTAAGTGCAATTATAAAATAGAACTGAGAGCAGAACTGTTTGTTCAAATTTACGAATGCAGACTTAAAAAAATCCTGTCCTTGCAGGTAAGGGTAAACAAAGAACTGATTTTCAATCCATCACATGCAGCCTACAGATTTGAAGGTGAAGCAATTAAAAAAAAAATTCTTTACCTTTTGAATTGCACTCACATTAAATTTTACAAAAGGAAGAAGGGAAATAATCAATAAATTGTCACTGAAACTTCACTTTCTTGAAGATGCCATTTCTCTCATTTCATCAGACAATCTTGCAATGTCTGAAGGGCAAATATATAAAAATGTGAATGTGCTTGAAAAAAACAGAATTTAAAAAGGAGAGTGAAAGGAAATTTTTTAGAATCTAGCCAGTCATAAAAGATGACTCAACAGACTGTAGGTCTCAAAAAACTTTCATCTTTGTCTTTGACATGCCCTTAGACATTCAGTTATTTTGCTGAGTCTCTTCATGGCTATTAAATACTGAAATATTTTAAAACATAGTGTAAACTATATATATGTATATTTTCTAATCCATATTATGAAAAATGAGAACAGTCAGTTGTTCTTGCTAAATTGTTATATTGCTTTACTTAGAATTAATTTTACTAATTGTCTTTAATAACTGATTAATATCTATGTTGTCCACCATTCTTTATGATTCTGATGGATGGAAGTAAATGATTCACCTAGTCATCCACATTTTGGCTGTGCTTTCTCAATGGCTTCTTTTAGACTGCATGTATCAGTGTTAAGCAGCAATTTAAGACTATCATAACTAAAGATTTTTCCATGTGTAGTTGTGTATCATACAGCACTCCATCAATAGTTACGCTCTCTGAGAAGTAAAAATACAAATGCATAAAGTACTAGAAAGTAAGAAAGGTTTTTCCAAACTACATGCCACTAGTGATACAGAAGCCATTTCAAAATAGTATGAAACCTTTCACAGATCTTCTTCTGCCAATTGTAATTGCTGTGGTTCTCATCAATACAACTGATGGTACCAATCAACTGGATTTTCTGAAAACCTGATCGGAGTTCTGTATGGACATACAGTATGTGTTTACGACTATGGCTATTCCCTTCAGCCCGAGGAAGAGCTGTGTTCATTTGAGTTAAAAGAAGATAGGAGCTGGTGATCTGGTTGTTTTGTACTTTAGCTTCTAAAGTGAAATGAAATAAAGAATAGCAGTAAAACGGAATCTATTAGGGCAATTATTAATATTTTCTTATAAATCCATTCCAACTAAAAATGTTTTGTAGAATAACTTCTTTATAAAATCTTCTTAGGAGAACCCTTTGGAATATATTTTAGAGGCATTTTGAAAGATGAGTTATCCATGTGAAAGACTCACAAACACCTTTAATTCTTAATCTTTACCTTCATTGTTCCTGATTCTTTTGACCTACTCTTTCCCCAGATTTTAGATGACAGTTTCTGCCAATGCTGATAATAAAAAAATGAAACACAAGAAAAAACCTGAGCGTCAACAAGAAGATTCATAGAGGAATGCAATCAAAAATGATGTTGCAAATCAAGCCTAGAATCAGACTATGAAAAATTAAAAAAACTTTCAGCTATTTGCAATTATGGTGGTAATTGCTATTTTAAAATGTTTTCCTTCCAAAGAAACTCCATGTTGTTAGCTGAAATTCTACCTATTTTAAATCACAGAAAATCTTTTCACAGCTGATGAAGACTAAATATTATAGGCAATCAAAACAACGTATTATCTACATATTTTAACTGATTAAAAAAAAAGTAGCTTTTGGAACTTCTTTAAAAAATCATTTTACTGTGTGGTACTAGCTAATTACAGCATCCTTTTTCACAGACCAAAACATTAGCATTATCTATCTTAAAGCAAGAGGTGGTGGATTTTAAAATTCTTTTTAGGGAAATGGCATCTGAGATCTTTGCTATGATATTTTAGTCCATGTAATCATTCCTTTTCTTTCTGTAGTGAATCAATGTTTGCAGTGAAGTTTTGATTAATATATGTAAACAACACATATAATACATAAAATTAAGGCTTCCTTAAAAATACTGTAATTTAAAGATTGATGTATCAATGTTACATAATATGAGGCCATTAAATAAAAGTAAATGGCTGAAAGTTATATAGAGTGCAGGAAAATGCTGTTGAATAATAATGTAAGAATAATTTTAGTTCAAGAGCAATTATTATAAAGGGCAACTAAATTCTCAGGTTTTGCTGGAGACTCATACTGAATTATATTTTGAATATGAGAAACTGCATTTATTTTTATTCTCTGATAATAATAATAAACTATGATCTTGTTTCTTTTGCTCAGAAACTTGTTCAATTCACAATTTTTGAAGGCTAAGTTTCATAAAGAAAGGGAAAATTCCGTTTCATTATTGAAACTTTCTAATTAGAATTTTTCTAGTAAATCTGTTGAAAGTCAATAATATACTATGATTTTTAATGAAGTAAAAATTCATAAGTGTTCTGCTAGATGTTTTCTTTTAGCAACATTTTATTAGTTATTATCTTGATGTCTGAAGAACAGATATTAGCAAATGGTTTACTGTAAGAATTTCCTATAAAGGCAAAGTTATACAATGTAAAATTCGTCTATGGCCAGTACTTGGCAAATTTACAGGATTTCATTTTGAACAGATATTTAGGAGAAAAGTAAGTGAATACTTTTCTAACAGTTGTTTTATACACACTATGTCTGCATGAAGCAAATGCAAAGGATTGGCAGGGAAGTGATGACACAGCACTGATACAACTGCAGTAGGATCAATGAAGCTGGCAGAGCCCTGGGTGGAATTTTCTGAAGTTAAAGGCCTGGGCTTGCAACAAGAGTGGAGCTGGAAAGTGTCTGGAAGTTTAGGAGGAAAGAAAGTCTTTAAACACAAAAATAACTGCAGCTAACTGTTGGTATAAAATGGAGACTTTGATTAATCTGTTAAATATCTAATTTTGTACTCACTGATTCATACATACCATTGAGGCCAAGAACTTCATAAATATTTAGCACCTTTAGTAAGCTTTTGTGACAATTTGAGGCAAAATGAAGCCAATAACCTTAAAAAGAGGGCAAAAAGGGTTCACAGGTTGAAACCACTCAGTGTTGTTTAATCTGCAGGACTAAATTATTAAATCCTTCAAGGAAGAGAAATCTTGTACTATTGAAAGAGTATTTGGGGAAATTACTTTTCAACATTAGAGTAAATCTGCTAAGTTTGAAAATATTATTTCAATCAGGGCACGAATGTTGGGGATTTTGGACAAATAAGCTACTCCTATGAATAATTGCATAGGGTCACTTGATATCTGTTTTTATAAAGTGCAGCGTACAGGAAAGTTAAGGAGGAAAAAAAACTGTCATGGCATTTTAAGTTTATGTTACTTTTCTGTGTTCATGAGCAGCTTGCTTTTTTCTTAAGTAAAATGCATGCTAGAAAAAACCCACAAAAATATATGTGGATCACATTTGTAATATGGCTACATATTTAAAAACAGACCTCTCATATGGCATTTTATGAATTAGAAATAAAGCTATTTGAGCAGAGGTCTTTGTTTAGTGGTGGCTATAAACCTGAACTTTATTATGAAAGAGATACCACTGAGGTTTTTCCCTCTTACAAGATGTCTCTAAATCTGATATGACATGATACTGTATGAATGAAAAAGTAGTCATTACTCCAGATGTAAAAAGCCTGAAAGTAAATCTGTAGTAGTGCAACCATACTTGGGAAAATATTCTATAGAATTCCTGAGCCTGCTGATAGATGAATCACTTCTGACAGTAACTCACTTTTTGACCTGTGTGGCAGGGAGAATGTCACAGCAGTAGGAGAGGTTCTGTGATAATTGGAAAGTGAAGGGGACTTGGTGGTGCGGTAGGTTAGTGCATTAGCCTTTCCCCTCTAGAGACCTTGGTTCATATTCTGCCTTAGGGTCACTAGTGAAAATTCATGCTTTGGTGTCCTACTTCTGTTTGTACATAAGACAAAAAAGACCCATATTTGGAAGAATAATGTTGTCTGTCCTCACTATCAAACACTGTATTGGCAAGGATCTTAGGGCCAATGTGAAATGGCAGAGAGCTTAAACAGCCTTTATTCCTGCAATACATGTCTATCAAGTCCCCTTTCCCTGAAAGAGCATTCACTCAATGTGTTACTAAAAAGGAAAAAAGGAAAAACTTCTCAGCTGATATGCATGAAAATAATGTAAATAATGAAGGAAACTCATCCATAATCCAAAAGCTACACTGATAAATTGCCCATTTTCACTTAGAATTAATCTCTCTTGCACTGAAGTTAGATTTCTCTTAAGCTGTTTTACTTGAACCTCTTTCTGCCTAAGATTTTTAAGTGCCAGAGAACTGCTGTTTCATATGCAGTGGAGTGGAGCAGTGATGACATCCAGTGATTAATTAGTTCAAAAAGTACATGTTCCCTAAAGGTATCCTGGAAGCCACTTTCCAGGCCTGTTTAAAAGAAACATATTGCTTGCATTTACAGGTGGTAGGAAGCCGAATATAGTGATGCACTGTCTTTTATTATATCTGTAGTGCTTACTCTTACTGCCTTATAACAAGGGAGGTGCAACTAATTGTGCTTAATGATCCAATGCAAAGAGCCTGACTTTTGTTTTATCAACTTCTATCTTTCAAAATGTTCAACTTCCAAGTTACGTTAGGGATTTGCAGCAATGTGTGAACACCTTAAATTTCAAATCCGCGCAAAAATGTTAACTCTGCTTACAACTGTGAGAGAGCTTCCCCCTTTAAACATATACTAAATATTCAGGATGGGTCCAGCATGAGAACCTTGGTGACTAAAGCAGTCTGTTAAAGGATGAAAAAGGCATCAGGGAAGTAAGACTCACAATTTTATACCCTCCCAGTATCCAGTCTCTATCCCTTTTTGACAATCATTTACCTCTAACTTGAGGGAAGTGTGGAGTAGAGATTAAAACCTACTTTCTCTTTTTTTCCTTTCAATAATAACTTTCTCTTTTTTCCCTTCAATTAATAACAAAAAAGATAGAGATGGGTAAACAGAGAAGAAGCAAAGTATAAAGACAGGACAGAGGAAGCTTGAAGAGAAAGCAATAGACAAGAACAGAGCTGTCATTTGACTGATAAATCCTTTTCTTAATCAACTGTGCCAGCCAAGGAGGGCCTGAGTAAGCAGCTACAAATGAAGAAGCTTTAACTGATTTTTTTTTTTTGTTTCCACTCCTCTGACACCTATCTAGTAATTTAAATGTATACTTTTAATTGTACTGGTTTCTAATATGGTGTTAGGAGCCTTGGTTTGAGACTTTTCCTCCTCTTTGCATGAGAAAAAAAAATTACTAGAATTGTGAAAACCTTTAAGCAGCTTCTATAATATGTGAGAGTTTAGATTTCCTTTAAGTACACTGAATTTCTTCAAGTAGTTAGATTTTTTCACTGGTTAGGTTTTGTTGTTGGTTGTCGCTGGTTTTTTTTTTGTTGTTTTTGTTTTTGTTTTTTTCATAAAACACCATGGAACTAATCTGAAGCCCTGAATAAGAATCAGGATTGAACTTGAATCAAGACAGGATTGAACTCTGACTTTTCCATACATTGTGATGTTCATGTAAGGGAGTAAGCTAAGATAGACATTCTCTTGGTACACATGCATCTTGCCAGATCAGCGAGGTCACTCCCATTCACCCTTCACTCACACCTCTCGCCTCTAATTGCAGACCAATACTAGGGATGCCTTTGGGATGTCAGTCTCATATCCTCTAAAGGTTGATGATAAGTTTCACAGCCTGAGAGGAGAAAGAGTACTAGGAAGGTCCTTTTGCTTCCCTATTTCCATGCAAAGGTAAAACTGAACTACAAATGAGAGTTGAGGCTGAAATTGAAATGGAGAAGGATGAGACCTAGGTTGAGATGAAAGTGAATTATGAGTTGTAACAGGGTTTTGGTAAATATAAAAATGCTTCAAACCTGAAATAGTCTTTGAAATGCTTAAACAAGTTTGTCCAAAACATTACTTTTCAATTTTTATTTTTCTTGTATATCTGATGTCTTAAGTTAGAATCATTATGAATAACTCTTTTCAAAAATAAAACTTCTGCATTATACACAGCGCATTTTCATCGTCTGCCCATTTATACTGTGCCCCATTACAACTGAGGTTGTAAAAGAAGTAAAAAATATCTAGTTTGAAAAAGCTCTGCTAATATTAAAGTTGTAGAATGCAGAATAGTTATGTGTTCTTATTCTGGAAGACTACATGAACCTCCTGATTTGTAGGACTGTTAGTTTTGCTTAGCCCTCTTTTCTCAGAATCCAGATAATATTTTTATGCATTTAAATCTTTAACGTTCAATAGAGATTCTCACTAATAATTGGCTGTGCACCCTGAGACAATTGAAATTTGCCTCTACTCATTACTATGCTATCGTAACTGTATAAGATTTGAACATGCATTCTAAGTCTCATTTTTAGAGGTTCTCTTAGGTTTGTTTTTAATTATGGAAAAGATAAGGTAAAGGTAACTCAGCAATTGCAATGAAGTGTTCAGATTTCTAGCTGCCAGCGGAAGTGTGTGTACTTCTGGATTTGATTTTGAGTTGAGAAAATAATTTGACAACTTATTTTTACACCACTTTAGTAGTGGTGTGGATTTTTTTTTTTTAAGTTTCAGTGTTGTTAGGTATGATGCACAGAAACAGGGTGAGAAAGTGATTTCATGCTCTATTTCTCCAGATGAAGTTTTATGCTTTGCTGACGAATACTGACATGTAAACCCAAATTGCAACTTCCCAGGTCTAACAAAGCTAAATAGAAAAAATAAAAAAAGTCAGAAATAGACTTTTATAGGCAACACAAAACTTTTGAAACTAGTTGATATCTTACCATGATACAGGTTAGCTTGAAAAAAAATAGACTTTCTTGGTTTTAGACTCCTAAGATGATGACTGGTTTCTATGCTCTTTAAATAGGTTGTTTGCTACATAATTTTTAATTACATTGAAACAAAACAAAAGTTTAAAAAAAAGAGAAAAATTTATGACCATATTGGGAATTTCTTTTGGAATAGATTTTTCTTCATTGTCTAAGATCAAATAAGCTTACAGTACTTGGCAGGATATAAGAGGACGAAGTTATCTAATCCATGAATATAAAGAAGCATTAATACCTTTACTTTTGAAATCTCAAGAGTAACTCTTTCTTCTCTATTACTTACCCTAGAATTTTACCTTATAACTGGTTTTGGGTTTTATTTTTAACAGCATGCTTCAGTGATCAGGCGGTTATGAAATAAGGAAATTGTATATGCTACTTTGCTACCAGTTTATTATCCCAGGATTCTGCTTCACAGAGGTGGATGTTCATTTTGGAGTGATTCTTTTCATTTCTTGCTCCCACCTGTCCATTTTGTCTGTCTCTGTCCAGACATGGGAAAATCGCTTATAGAGTAGCTGCTTAGCTATTTCTCTTCACAAAAAAAATTGTGTGTGTTTGTCTTAATATCCAAGAGTTTATTTAAACCATGGAGGTTCTCCAGATGTTTCATGAGTGTCACTGTCCTTCCTACCTTGGGGACAGAGTAGATAAGAATGGAAAGCTCTCCAGCTTTGTCAATGGTAACTCATCCTCATTCATTAATCATTAATTTACTGTAGTTGGACTCGTTACTAGGTTGATACTTTTTCTACATGTAATTCAAGACAACATAGTTTCACTTGAAGTAAAACAAAGAAATAAATGCTCCATATTTTTACTGGGAAAAGACATCTTAAAAAAATGTTTCATCCATCTTCGCTCAAAGTCATTTATGGCTGTGATTCTTGTTTCCGCTGCATAATCTCAAGAAAGATTGTCACCTAATAATATAGTAGAGCATTGTATTAAGCTGGTTGCATGTCATCTGGCCAGATACATAATTTTGAGCTATTTCTAGTGTTTTATATTTATCTTTAAGATGTTTCCTAAGGTAGCGCTCTGAAGATGGAATTTGATTCTACTGAAAAAGTGACTACTGTGTGTTGTATATTTAATCTATTACTTTGGTATATAAGAAAAAATGATAGAGAATAAGAAAAATGAATAAAGTTATCAATTTGATCATAGCAGCATAAAATGTTTAATAATGTATCAGATTACATTTATCAAGTGGTTTACGTAGCTGCCTACATTCCTAATGAGAAGCTCTGGCATAACAGCCATAATCACAGGTTTATGATAAAGTGTCTGAGGCTTCAGATGTTCAGTCCAACAAGCACTAATATCGTAATAGTGTATAAGTAGGTTTACTGAATAGTCATAAATGTAATTATGGCACTCTGATGTAAACTTGTTTCAGAGGCAAAATTGTTTCAATTAAGAATAATGGAATACTGCTAGATGAAGTAAAGTTATGGCACTGTCTGTTCATTATTTAAAACAACATAATGCAAATAAGAATATTAACATTCCAAATGAAAATAATTGTTTTATATTCCCTTCTTCAGGCTCAGTTCTTAGTTCCTGGAAACTTAGAAATGGAGTAGCTGTGGGTGGGTAAGTAAGGGTCCATGGCTTTGAGCTGACTTTTTCATCCTACACCCTTGCTAGACTTTCTGGCAAAATGTTCCCAGTCCTAACTCTATGTGACATTAGGGTTGTATCCATATTATGTGACTACAGCCAGGTGCTGTATACCTGACAGACTTCAAGAGGTACAGAAAAAGTGTTAAAAGATGTGTCTCAGTTTTGTGGAGTCCGTATCATGAAAAAAAAATGGCTACCTCTGCAGGTATTTCTAGCTCTGTTTTGCTTCAAACAAAAGTTGAGGCTTCCATCTTTCATGTATTTAGAACTTTTAAAAGGAATTATTCCTTCAAGATGACAACAACTCCTGAAAGGATAAAAGCTTAAGAAAATACGTAACATTGTGCACACATATTGTACCTCATCTTGCCTAGTTCTCCATGAAATGTCAAAAGAACCTCCTACTGTGATGTCTGTGAGCTCTGCAAGATTGATTAAATTTCTATATAATATCAATCGTTGCATCCTGTGAACCATAAATTATAAAATTTGTGTCCTATTTTATCACTCCATAAAAAGGCTTAAAACTTTTTTTCTTATCAGATACAAAGAATAAACTGACTCTCATTTTATTTGTGGCAATTTTATGCACATAGAGAAACAGTGTGTAAATGTGGAGTATATTCTTTATATATGTGTGTGAAAAATAGATTAAGAAAGCATTTGCTACAATATCATAAATAATATTCTTATTTATTTCTCAATTTTGTAGCATCTCAAAATAAGGGAACAAAATTAGATGTCCAAAGCCTAATATGTAAAGGTCCCTTGAGAGCAGAACGGAGAATATTCAGGCTGTAAGAGGATGCAATTTCCTCCCTTACATTTTTAACTAGTGGAATAGCAAAATATAATCAGGAAGTTGGTGTTACAGAAGATTTGCTTTGTGACAGAAACTGGTGTTAAAAGGGCTTGTGGTCATTTCTCACACCACTTCAAGATGTGTGGTTTCTGTACAGAATCTCAACTTGCACATTTAAATCATATTCAATGTTTTTGACCTTTTGGCACCACACACCGAGAGGCTAATGTGAGAAATCTGTTCCTCTTGAATTGCTGACTGTAGTTTAAGTCCATTGTTCAGAGAATTTCAGGATTATGAATTTCAAACTAAGACGAACGTAATAATACTGTCTTTATTCTCATTCTCATCTCTGTCTCACGCTCTCTCACTCTCTCTCACAGGGTTTTGTACTGCAGCTCATCACCATTGCATCTGAGTGCCTTCCAAATAAAATAAATAACAGTAGCAAAGCCTCTAGTGAACATCATGGGGAACATCAACATTGAGAGGCAGGGCTTATAAATCTGCATGCAACACTGTATGAACGTGCTTAGATTGCTTCCAGACCGGAGCTGGCTTACGTCCAGCTTCTTGAGTGAAGTGTACTTGAGTGACTTCAGGTCTATATTCACTGTAGGGACTTGCTTTAGGGTTGATGTTTCTCTCAGGGCAGAGGCAGAGTGGGAGAAAGGTGAGAGAGGAAAGTGTGTTTGTGTGACAGTTTTTGGGAGGTTGTAATAATTGTGCACAAAGTTTTTATCCAAATTGTAAGTCTCACGGTTATGAATACACCTGTGATTTCTTGTGTTGTTCCTTAATGGAAATAAGCATAATTTTAATAACTTTTCTTAATGAAAAAATAGCAGTAGAATTAATTTTATTTTTTTCCATGTACAACTGCATACTTCTATTTTTCTTCAGTTTATTTTTATAGTTTCTTGTATCTTTAGATATCCTGAGCAATATGCTGCTAAATCAAGAGCAAACATAAGTTGATCATAACGGAGTGGTTTTCAAAAATGCAATATTCGTTTTGAGAATGGATCATAAACAGAAGCCATTAGTAGAATTTTGCAAGATATGAAGAGTCTGTGGTAAAATGTATGAATAAAAGTGGTAATTGCAAGAATTTTGAAATTTTAAGAGGCAAATATTGTAACAACAAACTGTAAAGTAAACAGTTTCAAAATTCTTCAAATCTGAGTTACATCAAGCCAAGTGCTAGTGGAAAAAAGTTACAAAACCTCTCCTCTTAATGGAAACATGGTTAGATTGTATGCATTGTAAGGCAGATACTGTGGCTGACTTTCTGTATAATCTAGTGGACGCTGTTTCTCATGAAGGGATTTCACTCAAATCCATTCAGAAGATGTCTTTATGAAACCGTGTCATGTAGTTGGCTACTTTGTCAAGAGCTGGCAAAGAAATTGTTTGCTGAAACATTTGAGCACGATTGAAGACAGTAAGAGTGCACTATGGAGTAGTAACCAGTTTTCTCTAGCTGTTGACAAAAGCTTCGGAGTTCAGATAACTCAGAAAAGTTCCTGGGTGCAACTATTTTTTTTGAATGAAATCTGCAAGTGTAAAAATTATGGTTCTAAAATCAGAGGTGTTGATGCAGTACTGTGCCTTGATTTTGTGGCTTCTGCTAGTTTTCTGAGGAAATAAATACACTTTTTTCCTGGGGGAAAAAAAGGGTATATAGGACATCAATGATTAAGCATTCATCTAATGTTCTCTTATTTCAGTGCATTGTCACTTGCTCTATGTTCTTTGCATTTCTTGCCTAATTCATGTAGTCTGTTTAAAACTGAAAATGTTATCAACCCTTGCAAAATGAGTAGTCATTTACCAGCTATTTTCAAATCTACTGAAAGGCAAAAACCTCTGGAACTGCATGTGGAAAAAGCTGGTTTTGTAATACATTGGCATGGTTTCGTCAAAAGTGATTCTGATACAAAGGTTTTCCTAGAAAGGATCAGCATGATACATATACAATAATTGGACAATTAAGAGAAAGTTGTTGATTTCCTAAACGTAGAAGAAATGATAGGGACATGTAAACCCCAGAGCTCGAAGTTTGCATAGATTTCCTTTAGATTTTTGCTGAATTGAGTTCTGTAATTTCCATTCTTAAAGGATGCATTATTTACAAAAAAAAAAAGGGAGTATCCACTTCTGTTATAGATAAACTTGAAGACAATTTCATAAGCTAAATGAGCATGGCATACAGATAACAGTTTTCCTGGTGTTGATGCAAATGTAAAGACAGTATCTCTTAGTCTAAATTGTTAAAGGAATGAATAACTTGTGTTCTCTTCAGTACCCAGAGACAAAAGTGTCATTAAAACGCTTGTTTAGAAAGTAAAGAGTAATAGATCTGTTTTTGAAAATGTATGGAATACAGGCAGTAAAAGAGATTTTGTTGCAATCTTAAAAAAAAAAATTGGAAGGAAATTAATTAGAGTATGGCAAAAAGTACCAAAATATCTATATAAATACATATGCATTTGTCCTAAATGATTGGAAAGCTGAATAACAGTCATTTTCTGAGCTCAAAAAACTATTCCTACATGTTCTGTATGAGCCTTTGTAGAGAATCTTTGGTGAGAGAGAAATTAGGATAAATTGAGGAAGAGAGTAATTTTGTTGTACAGCTTCTTTTTGATCATTAAAGATCATTTTGACATCACAGAATGGTACTACATCTGATAAGGACAATATAAAATACTCAATTTCTTAGCAAATGTTTAGTTATTGCTATATTTTGAAGGTGATTTATCTAGGTATTATTTAAAATCCTATTTTTTTTTTATTTTATTTCACCTGGAAAATCAGAGTGAAGTGGCTGTAGAGCTAAGGAGAGCAACTGGGGACATGTGTGCTTGAACCTCAGGGGCTGCTGCTGTTAGTACAGAAGAGGCAGTGTGGATCTAGACTTACAGCTGAAAGAATGCAAAGGCTGAAGAGGAATATTTTAGACACCAGACAGCTTGCAATGACTCTGTGGCTGCATTTTGGAGGGAAGCAAGAAGGTGCTTTGCTCTGGGTAGGTAAGCAAGAAGAGATAGTTTAATGGCACTTTATCAGAGTTCCTGGCAGAACTGAGCCTCTAAAATGTCAGCCAAAAGGGAGAACAGTGGTGATATATTGGTAAAATTAGTGTAACTTAAACTTTTTATTCTTTTTCAAGTGTTAAGATCCTTTCTAGAAGCCTAATTAATTGATCTGAATTTAAAAGGTGTTTCTTTTGGGGGGTAGTATTTGGTTTTCAGTTTCTTTTTGTTGGCTTTTATTCTGCAGAAAGGTTCTATTTTAAAGACTTCACACAAGACCTTAAGTTTTGGGACTTGGAATAAAGCAATTTTGATTAGAAGATGCTTCACACAGTCACATTCTGCCTTTTGAATCTATTGATTTCAATAAGGAATAAGGATGTTGTTATTTTATTTTTTTAAATGTTCCTTAAAAGAATCAACATGTTTAAAATTTAGGTTCAGCAGAAAACATTAAAGCAGCAGAAAACATTAAAGCAACAGAAAACTTCATCCCTTTTTCTTCCATGGGGTCACAGATTCAGAACTTGTTTAAATTTGAGAAACAAAAGTGAATAAAAGTCCCAGAGGTGTAGAAAATTACTCAGAAATGTGGAGGCCATTAAAGTATTCCCTGATTAAAGAAAATATAGGAGGAATCAATAAATAAAGATGCTACCTATTTGAATTCTGGGAAGACTGCTTATCAGATAGACTAGCAGATAGTTCTGATCACCTCAAATGAAGGAAGAATCACAGGCTTAGGAAGCAATTAATATTTTGAGTCAAAAAAAGAAAGAAACAGGTGTGAAGGTCAAATACACAAAGAAAAAGGCAGTGATTTTATTCAGGAAGATCTGGAAAATAACCAGTGCTCTGGATTCAGTAGGTGAAAGCTCATGGACTTGCCCAAGGAAGGGGCAGTAAGGAAAGCAACAGCTAAAGCTTTTCAGCTTTGCATTGCCGATGTCTTTCATATATTCTTTCTTTTTCATGTAATGGACTCCCCAGAGAGTCCTTCCAATAATGACATTAGCTGTGATAGAAGTTTAACATAGATGTTGGCCCAGTAGAAACTGGGCTTCAGTAAACACTGCGTATCACACAGACTCTTAGACAGCTGCCAGGCAAAGATAAAGGTCTGTAGTATTCAGAAATAATTACAAAGATGCAAAAATTAGGTGTCCGTTTTGGTTTCTTACTCAAAAAACTTAAAATGAATCTTCAGTTTCTGCAATTATGTTTCTTGGTGGCTCAGCATGTCTTCTCTAAAAACTGGAGACTTCATGCCAGACCTTTAATCTAAAGACCTTAAGAGCAATTGAAATTGCAGCTCCCCATCTTGTTCCCAAGTGGCAATGTTATATTTCAGTAGATTAAATTACAAGAATGAGTAGAATTTAAAAGGGCAAAGGCATGGAAATGAACAAAGTGCTTTCTACCTTTCTAAAACTTTGTAACAAAAAATTTTGGTTTGCTTATATAGAATAATGTAACAGCATTATTGTTCCATGAAGCATCATTATTGAGAACCTGTTAGTATTAATAATGTGTTTTAATAAAACATGGACACTAGTTTCATATCATAGGAACATATATAAGAATTCATTTCTGGGAAAGCTTACTATATAAATAGTCAAGAGCAACGGAGTGGAGAAGGAGATAAACATGTGGAAAGGTCAAATGAGTTGCAGTGTGGGAACAGTAAATTTGCCCATCTACTACATCCAGTCTGGATCTGTACCTATTAAAGCAATAGTAGATGACAGTTTCTAAATAGGTCACAGAAGCATTCACATTGGGATCGAGAGATGATAATAGGTGAGATAATTACAGCACGCAACTGTTTACCTCAGCTATGTAACTGCTAACTACCTATAATTAAGCAGCAGCTCTAGTGCTCTATGACGGTAAGTTAATGTAAATACTTTCAGCTGGTCATTAGCAGCCTTTGCTCTGCAGAAATTGAGCTGCTGCTGACTCAGAAAGTTTCATGAAGACTGGTGAGACAAAAGGAGGTCATGATTTTCTAGAAAGTGTGAGAAATACTACATTAAGCTTCACCTTGTCTCAAATAATCTAGTCGTCTTCTGATTTTACTTCACAGAGCTTGACATTTGTGATTTGCTTTTACAGATCATAGGGTCTGTTCATACATTAGCTACTGCCCATAATTAGGTGAGTGAAGATCGCAAGCACAGCACGAATTTCAGCTTTCCCCTCTGTGGCTGAAATTCAATTAATGGTAGTGTTCTCCTGCATGGTAGCTCAGGTATCCGCTGTTAGGTGGTTCAACAGCTCTATTTTTAATTTGTTACTTAAAATCTGGTTTTGTGCCTCCTGTCACTTATGGCAGTCTATGACAGCCAGTTTCATGTGAACACTGGGAATAAGTCTTATGCTCCTGTTCTTTATAACAAATTTCTCCTTCTGCGAGTACCCAGCCTCTTGTGTTCGATTTCTCTGAGCCAGCTATTTAAGAAAAGTTTGGACATGTAGTTAGAAAAGTATTGTTAGTAGAAGCATCAGGATATGTCTCCCTGACAGTTCCCTTCCTGGTTCCCTTTATTGTAAGTTTTTCTAGATGATGCTGGCTTGACTCATTGTCTGTGATTTTGTAAGATCTCCTGATGTGGAATACAAGTGAACGCTGTCTCTTCTGATGTGTTGGTATATATCCTCAAGGGAGCAAAAAAAAAAAAGAGAGACTGCAGTTTAGTTGAGCCTCTGTAGCAGTTGGCTCTCTTGTTCTCTGTAGGGAACTCTAGAATGGAAAAGGCAGCCAGTCATGCATGCTGTAATTTACATCTGATTGATGAAGGGTTTAGATTCACAGGAACAATTTGCACTGGGACTCCTGTGGGCCTAAAACTGAAATATTTTGCCACTACTATCCAGAATTAATTTTTGTCTTGATCACTCTCATATCATTCCATGTCAAGTTCGTTCTCAGAATTAACCCTTGAAGTTACACATTTAAATGATGCTTGGTAGTCCTTCTTTTCTGTGTTAAATAATCAAGTAAGTTACGTTGTAGCTGAAAACACTGCCTTTCTAATAATCAGATAATTTTTTTTTAAAAAAAAGTATACCATACAGTATTTACTATTTATTTACCTTTATTTTTAGAAGAACCAAATATTTGCACATTAGTTCGCTAAGGTCTTCAGAAAAAAACACAACCATTAAGCAAAAAACAGCTTATCGAATAAAAGCTTTTGGATACCTCAAAAAGAATGAGAAATTATTATTTACTAATGAAACAGAATCTAGGCCAATAAGGTATTATCACTAAGTTCTCAAATGAACATATGTACTAAATGAAATACTGACAAAGCTTACTGTTTTGTAAAATATGTTTGTTTTGTAAAATATGTAATTTATTTTACTGTCATACCAAAAATATAGCTCCTATCACCCCAGGAATCCTTGCAACCACCACTAGGCAGGTTTTATTCTGACCTAGCATGTGCCACACTAATGCTTCACTTCAAGAAGCTTCTTGAAGTTAAATGATTGAGGATAGTTGAGTTCAGGTTTTTTTCCCCTGAATTTCACTATTTTTGAAGTATCAGGCCACAGTGAGGGGAAAATGACAATGAATCTTTCTATGCAATGTAAAAATAATCAAATAATATTGTTTGCAAAGACATAAAATATTTTTTCATTTAAATGTACCTTCAAAATCAAACACCAGCAAATTCTTATTCCTTATGTATATTTCCAGACTCACTAAACATGTAAATATATAAATTTACTGTAAAACTTATTAATCTACATTTGTTTACATATTTTTTCTCAATTATCTATGCCCATAGGACCCATTCAATCAATTTTTCACTATGTAGTTTTCAAAATATAATTACTCTTATGGGTAGGTCTGTGAACAGCAGTGTCATTTACACTATAGTTCACTAATTGCACTTATAAGCCGTTATAATGAATTATACTTGTACATTCTTCAAGAAGATGAGTTAATGCTAATCCTTCCATCACATATATCATTTAGAAGACACCCATCTATAACAACCTTTTCATTTACAGCCTCATTCCCTTTTAATTTTCTGACATTGTAAGATATGGCCATAAATGTATAGTGTGTGCTCACAGAACCAGTTAGCCTTGTAAACTTCGTAATAAAAGTTGAGTTTTACAATTTCGAAGATGCATTTTGCTATTTTTGAAAAATTTATGATGGAAACGATTAGGTTTGCACTTATTAGATGTACAGTTCTGGAACATCCGTTCAGAAATTACTGACTATAGCAATAACAGAAATAAATAGTTCCAGTATGAAACTTGATACATTTGTGAATGCAAGGTATAGGGCAGATTACTTTTTATGGTGGGTGACCAAATTTTTTGACCCAGATGCTTTTCGAGCCCTATTTTTTGTGCTTTAACAAGACGGAGCAGTATGTACTGCAAAGTAAGGAGCTGAGTGCTTTTGTCTAACTCATCTATAGAATGAATGCCTGAATGCAAGCAATAGAAAGATTCCTTTGTGGGATGAGAGATGCTGAAACAGCAATCTCATACTTGCATGAAATCCTTCTGACTAGTTTGACAAGGAAAGTGTAATTTCTTAACACGTGGGAAACTTTGCTGGGGATTTAGGTACAAGAAGCCCAGTTGTCCCAAGTGTGAAAAAGGAGCTGCCACCTCTTCTCTCCTTGTTATCATCACAGACTATTAAGACAATGTTTCACTAGTAGCTTACTGGAATTTCTCAGACGTTATGGAGACATATAGGAAGGATGTTAGAAATGAAACATGCATGAAAAATGAATTGAAGTATAATGCTACATCTAGTATAAACAATAAGCGCTAACTGATATCCTCAGCATAGTTGTTATGGTTAGAATTCTCATAAAATTTCTATGATATGTAAGCTACTGGTGTCTTTACTGGCATTTGAGTTTCTAAGGGGTAATAGTAAAAAGAAATTATTTATGTATGAAAATATCAGAAAAATGAAAGAAGTGGTCTCTTTTAGGTTTCCAAGCTGAAAGAAAACACTGGAAAATATAGTTTTTCAACTCCAAAATTGCAGCTTACTTTAAAATAAAAGTTAATTATTAAAAAAAAGGCCCATGGTTTAAAAAGATACTTTGAAAGAGTGTGAGAAATACTTTCTGGAAAAATTACAATATAAGAAAATGCAACAGGAGCAAGTTCTATAGTGTCTGAGTAGTATAACTTCCTTGAGAGGCATCATACACATAATTAACTGAACCAGCTTATGTTACAGATGAAAATGAAAAGGGACAACAGTATTTTTAAATTATTTTTTTGTGTGCGCTTAATACCTCTAGTGGGAGGTTTCTGCTAGACATTCTCAAAACAATTTTTTTTCATGGTGCAATTCCATCGACCACTTTTACTACGTCAATTTTATCTATAGTTCTTGACATATATTCAGTAAATTTTGTCATCTTAACGTAGGACTTACGGAGTTGTGTATTCAGTGAAGCTAGGGGATTGTCATGCTGGCTGACTCCTAGATCACATTCTCTCCAACTCATGTGAAAGCGTGTAAGAGAATAATTAGTAGGAAAGTCAGATAGCTGGTGAAATTCCTAGCCATAAATAGAAGATAAAGCGATAAAGAGAGGAAAATTAGAAAGCTAGTGCATAAGAAGAGTGGAAGAGGCTATGTAAATAGACCATGAACTGCACCTAGGAGATGAGGTAAACAAGCTGTACAGCAGAATAAAAGAAAGAAACCTGGTTGAGAAAGGTACTGCAAATCCTCCCCAAAGCCAGGAAGAGACAGTTTCACATAGCTGGAGTCTGCTTGTCAACACAAGTAAGGTGCCCAGGAAGAAATCTCCAAGAAGTGCTTTTCCATGAACTGTCTTCCAGCTGCCAAACTATGAAATGTGTATCTCAGATTATAAATCAATTTTATGGGAGCAAGGAAAAATCGACCATTATTCTTTATGTCAGCAGAAATCTATATAACATCAAATTCTCAGAATTTATACTAGGGTGGTGTCCTTGTGCATCTCTTATTTTATTTTTTTTAAGCATTAGATATACAGATTTTTTTTTTTCTCAATATTAGCATATTGGAACAAGTATTCTGATAAAAACAGCTCAGCCATATCATTCCACTGGTTTGTCAGTTTTTTTATTTATTTTATTTTTATTATTTGCTAAATGTTATTTCAGATGTGAGTTTAAACTGTATGGAACTGCATTCCCCTGGAATGGGTGGGAGAGCATTCTGTCATACATATACTGTATTTCCTTTAGTTTCTCTACCCCAGAGTTTGCAGCCAACAAATGTGGAGCGTTTTCAGGATAGGCAAGATGTGGATATGGAACATGCTTGGTGTGCTTTGACATCTGAACCCAGTCCATGAGTCCAAAGCAAAACAAAGTTTTAACTATTATAAAGCTGGGTCATTGACTAAGTAGATGAAAGTAAGAGGTGAGTGAAAGGAGATTAGAGAATGCTGTAGCTGCAGACAGAAATATCCACAGAATCTGTTTTTTCTTCTTCTGCTCTAGAGTCCTGCACTGTTTGGCAGGATCCATGGCTGCGAAAGGTCCCCTCCTATGCCCATTCCTCATCTTTTTCTAACTGTTAACCACTGGTACTCTATACCTGGTCTCTGAAGAGAGAGGTGCTGCTGTCAGAGCACCTGGCATGCACAAGTCCATGGGACCTGATGAGATCTATCCGCGGGTCCTGAGGGAACTGGCAGATGAAGTTGCCAAGCCACTGGCCATTGTATTTGAGAAGTTGTGGCGGTCTGGTGAGGTCCCCGATGACTGGAAGAGAGGGAACATAAACCCTATTTTTAAAAAGGGGAACAAGGAGGACCTGGGCAACTACAGGCTGGTCAGCCTCACCTCTGTGCCTGGCAAGGTCATGGAGCAGATTCTCCTGGAAACCATGCTAAGGTACATGGAGAGCAAGGAGGTGGTTGGTGACAGCCAACACGGCTTCACCAAGGGCAGATCATGCTTGACCAATTTGGTGGCCTTCTATGATGGGGTGACAGCATCGGTGGACAAGGGGCGAGCAACGGATGTCATCTACCTGGACTTGTGCAAAGCTTTTGACACTGTCCCGCACGACATCCTTCTCTCTAAACTAGAGAGGCATGGGTTTGATGGATGGACCACTCGATGGGTAAGGAGCTGGCTGGATGGCCGCACTCAGAGAGTGGTAGTCAACGGCTCGATGTCCAAGTGGAGACCCGTCACGAGTGGCATCCCTCAGGGGTCCGTGTTGGGCCCGGCCCTGTTCAGCATCTTTGTCGGTGACATGGACAGTGGGATAGAGTGCACCCTCAGCAAGTTTGATGATGACACCAAGCTGTGTGGTTCCGTCGACACGCTGGAGGGGAGGGATGCCATCCAGAGGGACCTGGACAGGCTGGAGAGGTGGGCCCGTGCCAACCTCATGCAGTTCAACCAGGCCAAGTGCAAGGTCCTGCACATGGGTTGTGGCAATCCCAGGCACAAATACAGGCTGGGTGGAGAATGGATGGAGAGCAGCCCTGAGGAGAAGGACTTGGGAGTGCT
>JAAGAY010003772.1:25259-60366 GCA_011801015.1 Ardeotis arabs
GGTGAGACCCCACCTGGAGTACTGTGTCCAGTTCTGGAGCCCCCAACATAAGAAGGACATGGACCAGCTGGAGAAGGTCCAGAGGAGGGCCACAAAGATGATAAGAGGGCTGGAGCACCTTTCCTATGAGGACAGGCTGAGAGAGTTGGGGCTGTTCAGCCTGGAGAAGAGGAGGCTTCGGGGAGAACTTATACCAGTCTTCCAGTACCTCAACAGGGCCTACAAGAAAGATGGGGAGAGGCTTTTCAGTAGGGCCTGTTGTGATAGGACGAAGGGTAATGGTTTTAAAATAGAGGGAGGTAGATTTAGATTGGATATTAGGAAAAAATTTTTTACAATGCGAGTTGTAGAACACTGGAACAGGTTGCCCAGAGAGGTGGTGGATGCCCCATCCCTGGAAACGTTCAAGGCCAGGTTGGATGAGGCTCTGAGCAACCTGATCTAGTGGGGGATGTCCCTGCTCCTTGCAGGAGGGTTGGACTAGATGGCCTTTGAAGGTCCCTTCTAACCCTAACCATTCTATGATTCTATGATAATAGTTTAAGTATTCTGACTGGGCCTCAGACTGCACTTTTAGGCACACTGTGTGAAAGCAGGCAATTTTATTCTGAGGAGCAGCCCTAAAAACAGCCTTACCGAACAGTTATAGTCTTTAAACCAGCATTGCAGTACTGTAACTTTTATTTTTTCTGTAGTCTATAGGTCTAGTTAACATGGAATAATCATAACATAAGAATGGTTTAAATACGTCCTATCAGAGGTATATCTAGACTAGCATCTTATCTATAATGCTGATGGGTGGTGGATACTTAAGGAAGACAAGAAGAACATACAGAATTGCTCTGACTCTAGGATTTTCAGCAAGCAGTGCTTTAGGGCTTGCATGAGTGAGGGGTTGCAATTGGACAGCTGTGTTTAATAATTGCCAATGTACCTATTCTCCATCAACTAGTCTAGTCCTTCTCAGAAGCTATTTACGCTTTTGGCCTCTAGAGATTCAGAAAGAACAACAGCAGCTCCATAGCATTTTATGCATTGTAAAAAGTAGTACTTTTTTTAAACAAAAAAAAATTATTTGATGATGTCACTGAGTGTTTGTAGTTTTCGTTTTATGAGACATAAAGACTTACTCCAACTTCTTCTTTTTCCCGTCTCTTTATGACTTTGGATTGCTATTGGATTGCCACTTAGTCATGCTCTCTATGCTGGGTCTTGGTCTGCTAAGTTTTTTCTCATTTGGAAGCACTACCATGCCTATGACTGTTGTTGCCTTTTTCTAATTTTCTATCGCTATTCCTTTATTTTTTCCTAAAAAAGACAGATCAGAGTTACATACTGTATTGAAGAAGTAGATGTATTTCTTGAATAATGCACAATGATGTTTTCTGTTTTACTGTAAATTTCTTTCTTTTATTTTTCTACCTTCTTTATGACCAGTGCTGATCACTTCATGGAACTGAACTGCTTGACTAGCTTGGTGGATGAGGGAAGGACAATTTATGTTTATCTTTAGTAAGGTTTTTGGTATTGTCTCCACATAGACAAGGTGGCAAAGTGTGGGTTAGATAGAATAGAATAGAATCATTAAGGTTGGAAAAGACCTCTAAGATCATCAAGTCCAACCATCAACCCAGTGTCCCATGCACGAGGATACACTGGTGGCTGGCCAGTTGGAAAGCAGCTCAGCTGGGAAAGACATTAGGGTCTTGGTGGACAGCAAACAAGAAATGCATTATCACAGCAAAGGCAGCCAACAACATCCTGGGCTGCATTAGGCAGACTATTACCAGAAGGCTGGAGGAGGTGATCCTTGCTCTCTACTCATCACTAGCGAGACACATGTGGACTATTGGGTCCACTTCTGGATGATTAAGGGATTGGAGTACCTTTCATGCCACTTACAAAGGCTAAAAGAGCTGTGGTCGATTGGTCTCAAGAAAAGAACCTAAACAGTTCTGTGATTCTGTGAAATATCTGCAATGTCTTCAGAATCTTTCCCGAGTGACAACCAAGAAGTCTATTTAAAGTTATTTTGACTTTTTCACCTATGTTCTTAGAATCATAGATTCATAGAATGGTTAGGGTTGGAAGGGACCCCCAAAGGTCATCCAGTCCAACTCCCCTGCAAGGAGCAGGGACATCTCCAACCAGATCAGGTTGCTCAGAGCCCCGTCCAGCCTGGCCAGGTTTCACGTCCACTGTCTTGAAATCCATCTGCTATTTTATCAGTTGGTCACTCAGTGTTGTGAATTGGCTGAGTACTGACAGGATAAGAAGAAATTTTGTAGGAAAGAGCCTGGGGATCCTGGTGGACAAATTGCATGTAAGTCAGCATGGTACCCTTGCAGCAATGAAGGCCAACTAGATGGAAGGAAGTATTTTTTTCTTTCTGTTCAGCACTTTTGGTGCTACTGGAGTACTGTGCCCAATTTTACGCTCTACTAAAGAACACATGACATAGAAGGAACAGCTGAGAGAGGTGAGTTTATTTGGCCTTAAGGAAAGAAGGCCAAGGGAGGACGTTACCACTGACTTGAACTACCAGTGGGACATTACAGAGTACACAGAGTCAGACTCTTCTCAGAAGTACACAGTGAAAAGATCAACGCTGTGAAAAGGGAAATTCCAGTTAGACTGTGAAAAGTTGTTTTGTTTTGTTGTTTTGTTTTGTTTTTTTCCATCAAGGGTGATCAAATGCTGGAACAGTTTGCAAAGAAGTTTTATAACTGTCATCCTTGGAGATATTCAAAATTCACTCACACAAGACTGTAACCAACTGACTTCAAAATAGTGCTGCTTTAAGTGGGGACAGATCACCTTCCAGTCTAAATTATTTTGAAATTCTGTACTGTTTCTGTAACTATTTGTAGTCAGCAGAAGATACGGTATGTGGAATAATGCTGGGTCATCCCATTGCTTTTTCACCTCAATATTTGCCCCATTTTTAATATTAGGTTTAATTTAAGATTAGATAGCCTCTCTTCATTTGGAATATTTTTTGCTGTCTTTTAATCAATAATTCATTTCTAAAAGTACCTTCTGTTTTATCCCCCAATTTTTGCTGTTTGCTTTTTAAATCCTTTAGAGAAGAATATATATCCAAGAGATCACCCGTATCATACGTCTCAAAAACCTCTAATAGATTTGTGAAGCATTGCTTCTCTTTACAAAAGCTCTGCTTTCTGGCGCTCCATGTGTTTACTAGCATATTCATCATTTTAATTTGTAACGGTTTGTTTGATAAAGAAGTCAGACTTTCTAGTCTTTAGTTCCCAGATCACCTCTGGAGAAATTTTAATGAATTGCTTATTATATATGCCATCTCCCTTTTCCTTGAACGACAGCAGGTTTAAATGGTCATTTACATGCCACAGTTAGTAGACCAGCAATTTTGTGTGTGAATTATTTTAAAACTATAAGTGGTCACTTCTGACTCACAGTGATTCTTTACTACCTAACTAATAAATTTCTTCAAAACACCTTTTACTTTATTTCAATTTGTGATTTTTTTTTAGACTTTTCCCTGGCAAGGAATGGCTCTGATACAGGAATTTTATACTTGCGCCTCTAGTGAACATAAGATGTTGGATTCACGGGGTGAATGCTGATCCTGCTTAAGTCAATCTGAGTTTTAGTTTTGACAATACAAAATTCAGCCTTGGTGTATATCCACTGGCAAATACTGTGTGCTTCGAATCCTTTATTGTTTACATTCAAGCTAGTAATATCTGAATAGGAGTACAAGAAATTTATTGAAGTTCCAGATATATTGTTCAAGATATGTGAGTAAAGCCCAATAACTACAAAAATGCTGTTAGGTATTTAAATGCCCTACATTTATGTTACAGGTGTGCCGCTGATGTAAACTGACAGTATGGGGGGTGAAAGTTACTTTAGAAAGCAGTGAGGACAGGGATGTTTTGCATATTTTGCATATTCTTTAAGACCATTAACATAGTTGAAAAACAAAGACAGTGTATTCAGTGGCTGAAGTATTAAAAAAAAAAGAATAATATAAGCAGAATCTAAATTAGGCCTAAATTTTGCATTGTGCCCTTTCTGCACAGTTATTATGAAGTAGCAAGCTGTGTAAAATATGGAAACAAGTTAGTAATGTACCAGCAAATAGCCTACAAAAAACCCCAAGTAATTATAGGATGTACTTCAAAATAGAAAATAGGGTTATTTTAAAGGAACACTTGACACCGAGTATTTGTGAGACCATGCAAAATAGAAGGAGATTAGTCAAGAGGAACTCTAGTAAATCAGTTTATTAAAAAAGACAAAGGAAAGAAGTTGCTTGGAAATGAGCAAGAAACATTCATATGTACAAGAATCCTATTGCAGGCAGAGGAAGCAAGGGAATGAGGAGATCTGTATCATCGCTGCATCATTCAGCATGGAGACTAGTACAGAAATAAAGGAGCTTTAATTTAAGCATTTATGAGAAATGTTAGGGTTTGTATTTGGTTTCATCTTGTCTTTCTCAGTCCAGTACTTTACCATCTCCTTCCCAAACTGCATACCATTAGCACTTCTGTGTTCTAATCTCTCCCTTGCTGCTTAAAATTATCACTCCTTTATTTCAAATATGGTTTCTTATCCTCTGCTCTGCTAATTGGCTTTATTACCCTCGACCCCTTCTTGCCTCCACTGCAGGCAGCTTGACATTTTTTCATCAACTAATCCCCACTTTTCACACCCCTCCCTTCTCCTCCCCCTGCTCCCCACGTTTGCTTCCCTTTCCTCTTTTGGTGCATTCAGAGCTGCAGAGAGCTTTTCAGCAGATATTCAAACCCCTGGAGAAATTCAAAGAGATCAAAACACAGCGCAAGAGCTAGGGGTGTTTTCTTCTGGGCTGCCAAAAGCATAAGGTAACATTCAGAATGAGGTCACTGTACTGTGATCTCATTTTGAATTGGATTTGCTTATGGGGCGTAGGAAGCCTGGTAGGGAGAGCGTATTGTTTTGCTAGTTAGTATTACATCAACAGACGGTGAAAAAAACGTAGGCATTTACTTTCATGTCCTAATTTATAAATTTGTGTGTCAAGAGTTCAAAAAAAGTATAAGGAGATAATAAAACAGTGGCTTAAGCTAGGCTCGGACTGGACTTACAGCAGCCAAGTGTAGCATGTACATAGAGAGTTGCCAAAACAAAGTGAAATATTTGAAAAAAGTATTTTGCAGGATAACTGCAGATGCTTGAAAAGAATACCAATGATTTTGCTGCTAGGGAAAGCAAGATAGGATTGGCAGGAAAGAGCATGGCATGAGTGGGTACTTCAGAAAATTCCCTGCAGATGGTGCTGCTAACAGGTGATTTAGGAAGAATGCGGCTGGAGCCCTCAAGATAAGAAGGACATGGACCAGCTGGAGAAGGTCCAGAGGAGGGCCATGAAGATGATCAGAGGGCTGGAGCACCTTTCCTGTGAAGACAGGCTGAGGGAGTTGGGGCTGTTCAGCCTGGAGAAGAGGAGGCTCCGGGGAGAACTTATACCAGTCTTCCAGTACCTCAACAGGGCCTACAAGAAAGATGGGGAGAGGCTTTTCAGTAGGGCCTGTTGTGATAGGACGAGGGGTAATGGTTTTAAAATAGAAGGAGGTAGATTTAGATTGGATATTAGGAAAACATTTTTCACAATGAGAGTTGTAGAACACTGGAATAGGTTGCCCAGAGAGGTGGTGGATGCCCCATCCCTGGAAATGTTCAAGGCCATGTTGGATAAGGCTCTGAGCAACCTGATCTAGTTGGGGATGTCCCTGCTCCTTGCAGGAGGGTTGGACTAGATGACCTCTGAAGGTCCCTTCCAACCCTAACCATTCTATGATTCTATGATTCTGGTATTTGCCCTGATTTCTCTTTGTCACTTCTTCCAAATACATGTCTATGTTTTCCTGTGAAAAGACAGAAATAGACATTTCATGCCCCAAAGGACCTACATAATGTCAAGAACAGGGAAACAAGATGCACTGGAAGGCCATATCTGGTGTCAATTAAAACTTTTCAATTTGAAAACATCATTAATCCTGCACCACTAGGAGTATTTTGACATAGGGGAAATGGTAGGACTTTGCAGTGATTTGAACAAGAAGTTAAACAGCTGGTGTATTAACTTTGAAACTGATACTGGAACACAAGGCAGACTGTGAAATAAAACGTGTGTAGGAGCAACAGAAGAAATAGCAGAGTGTGATGAACTTTGCCGGTAACCTGACTAACTAGTGAGTGGGAAGAATTAAAAATCAGAGAGAGAGCGAAAGAAATGCAAGTGTAGGGAGAGAAAAACCTCTGCTGAGCTTCAGAGAAAGAGATCTATTTGCAACGTACCCTTCAGAGCGGCTGAGTGATCCTCAGCTTCAGCGTGTGCAGAACTAAACCCTGGCTGAGGCAAGGGACTTGAGCAGGAGTATTTCCTCCTGTGATTAAACATCATCATCGTAAACACAGAGGAAGCAGCAGAGTTAGGGTTAGCTCTGTGGGTTTTTTGCAAAATAATGTTGGCAAGTCTTTTACCATTATTTTTGGAATTAATATATTATCTCTGTTGACTATATGGGTTATAAGCACACCAAGTGTTGGAATGCATATTTCAGAAATTTGAAAAAGCTAATAAATAACTTCTATTTTTGTTTTGTTATGTTAGAATTGTTTCTTAAATATGCATTTTAACCTATGTATTTCTGTGTCATACATTATCTTTCAATCTCATAAAAAAAGACAGCTCCTGAAAATTTTAATTTGTGATTACGAGCTAGGACCATTGCTGTAAAAAAACCTACTCTGTCTAGCAATGCAGGCTGCAAAAAAAGATCTAGCAAAACTCCTTTCTGCCTGAAATCAATAATAAAATAAGTTCATTTCATACAAACACACATCTAAAGCTTTCATGACAGTCTAAAAAATGTAAAAATGCCTGCAGAGGATATGAGTTTATTGAATTTTCTTACTTTACTGTTTCATAGACTCCATCCTAACCAGATGGTATAATCTGATTGTATCAACCTAGAAGTATATAGGATTTTATTTTAATGTTAAAAAGGTCAGTAGCTTTGGAACTTAAATTCTTTCTGTCTTCTATACTGCACTAGAATCTCAGCACTGAAGTATTACCAGATAACTTTAATAAAAAGAAGCTGAATTTTATAAACTAAAATTTACTTATTCATTTCCTATATAGAGAGTTAAATTCTTTAGATGAATGCTTCCTAAGTATATAGCAAAGCAATATATACTTTATTGAATGATGAGAGAAATTTATATTAATGTAGTTGATATATCTATAAGATTTCTTCCAAAGCACTTCTGCTGTATGACTGTTATTGAATATTACATCTTTTTATCACCTCAGATGATATTCCAACATTTTAGTGCTTTATTCCAGCACTGAAAATATTTTACTCTTCCCAAAGACATGTTCCGCTAACTTCTGCATTAAACCACTTTTGGTTTGGAATTTGAGTCAAATTTTAAAATTTGGTGACAGATATACAATTTACTGAGCCATGCCAGGGTTTTCAGTTGATCTGCAGCATGAATTCCTTTTGAAAGATTTTTTAAAACTTTTATGAACCTTCTTAAAATCTGGATCACATTAGACATAAAGGCTTAGGCATTTTCAGCACCGTGGAAGAAGTTTGCAATCATTTTCTATAATACAAACGGGCTTATTTAGCACTCCTGTTATGGAAAAGATTCTACAATAATAATGCTACTATTATAATACCATTTCTGTAATAATAGCACTTCTGTTATAAAACACCATTATTACAGAAATGCTATTATCAGACAAGCTCTGTTATTTAGAATTGCTTCTGCAATAAAAGTGCTAAAAAAGTCTGCTTGTATTACAGAAAATTATTGCAAATTTTTCTTGCCTGGCAGTGAAATTTTTCATTCTGAATCTTGTCTGTCGCTGTTGGAAAGTCATTCTCATACATTCTCCGAAGCCTCTGTGAGTTACTCAATATTATGTATTTAAAATAGGGAATTACTGAATAGGCAAATGAAAAAAAGGCCAGTCTTCATTTGTCTGATTTCCCATGTTCCTAATTTGTCATTCACTTTTTGTCCTAGACCACAGCTCTTCTTTGGGAAGTGGGTGCAGGCCTGCAGTGCAGTTCTTAAAATTGTGCATAAGGTAGAGGAGGGGGGAAGAAATAAAAAGATGTGGAGAAAGGGAACAAGCCCCCTCCTTTTTTTTTTTCGCATCCTGTTCATTTCTCCAAGTTTGAGCACAGCTCACAAGAAATTACTTCCAGGTTCTCCATTTCACTTTGTATTATATTCTTATGCTCGTAACGCTCCACAGAGTGAAATTCAGTCCACTGAGAAAAACCTCTATTAAACCCTTTGAACCACTTCAGCCATTAGGTTCAGATCTTCTTAATGAGTGCTCAGCCCAAGTACCAGCCTGCTCTGATTATCAGCCTCCGTTTCCTACCCACCACTAGTTCATAGCTCTGAGTCTACGCTCCAGAGCCATAGGAGTAGCTGTCTTTTGGGAAGAAGGGAACAAAAGGAAGAGCCATGCAAATGTAAATCTTCTAATTCTGCCCCCGCTTCTCCCATGTCCTGTGTTTTCTTTAAAAAAGTTTCTTTTCCACTACTGTAGCTGTTGTATTGCTCTCTTTGCTGCTTTGTGTCCGACTGCCTGCTCACGCACACAGAGCAGACAGTCTTTGCATGGTGTGTTAATTTTAGTGTGAGCGAGTTACCTAGAATTACTGTGGAAAAGCTTAAGTCACAGTATGAACTTTGTGGCAAGGACAAAAATAGTTCGTTCCCAGAAGTCCTTTTCAGATGTCCACATCCTCTCTGACACAAGGAGTCTCCTGTTTGGCGTTTCCATGCCATTGCAATGTTTTAAATGCATTAAATAGATTTCTTCTTGACAAGGGTCATCTAGTAGGAAAATATTCAAGCTGAAGTATGTGGGTATGTGGAGCTGCATCAATTGTACGCCAGCAGAAGATCCACGTTCTACGTTTCTGATTTTTGTCATAACTGGTTTTTTTTTGCTGAGAGCAACGATTCTTAAAACTTAAATTAATTCTAAGATTCATCATCTTTTTTTTTTTTTTTTTTGCTTAATGCTTCCTGTAACAAGAAAGTGTCATTACAATATGCATTCCTCTAGCCATACTTCCACTGAAATAGTACTTTCTTTTAAAACACATGCAAACCCAATCTTAAGTTCTGTCTTGCAGTTTTCCAAGAATGTCATTTGGGCATGAATTTGGAGCCATTAAATGTTAGTACTATATAGCTGTTATTGTGATAAAACCTTTCCAGTATCATAAGGGGAATATTACATCTTTCTCATTTAAAATTTCTCCTCCTTCCCTAATTATATATTTCTTTTAAATTGTAGCATGCATGGCATCAGAGTAGAATTTTCTTTTAAAAATTGTTTTTGCATCAATTTTGCTATTTAGTGGAAAGAAAAATAGCCAGTGATTTTGATGCTCTTTTGTATGCCTCTAGTTGATAAAGGCTTTGTTTTTTCACTGCTAAATACATTATTTAGACCATAGAGTCGATCAGTGCCTTTGGGTACCATATTTTCTTGAAAATAGCATAAACTTTTGTGCTTATTTGTATTTCCTAATGCTTAAGTGCTTGTATTATCGTTTGTGTGTTATTTTTCAGTTGATACTTACCAATACTTATATTGGGTAACATCTGCTGTTTTGGTTCTTCACTGCAATAGCTCCCTTAAGACTTTTAGTACAAAAAGTCATTTTATTGTTAGCAGCTACAGTACCAGAAAGACAATCTTACAGTACCAGTGGAATGGTACTGATTCTGTTTCTTTGACAGAGCCAAGCACAAGGCTCTTGACAATTAGTAATTTGCTCAAAAACTTGATTTTTTGGTAAGTTATTTTTTTGAAGGCAGAATATGCCCCATAGCTTCAGCTGAAAAAAAACCAAACAAACATAAGCAATTAAAAAAATCAGATATTTCTGAAATTTTTGCAATGAAAATGTTGTCAACAATGTCAAGAATAAAACCACTTTTGATATTTAAAAATAAAACACGTGTCTTTTCTGTTTCAAGCATACATTCTTCATTTAATATGAAGTTTAAACAGAAGGGCTAAATAAATTGGTGCCAATGATCACAGAACCTTAAGAGAGGAACAGCTGTCCAGAATTCAGCCTAACTCACTATTTCAATATAGTTTTTAGAGAGGTTCTGTAGCCCAGCATCTGGCTTAAAACCAGGACAATTATGAACCCAGCCCCAGAACAGGTAGATGCTCAAAGGAGTAAAATCAAGCAAGCCAGAAAAAGAACAAGTAGGTAGCTGCCCTTATAGCCATGACACAGGGGAATTTTATAAATAAATCTGCCTATTCGCTGTATCATCCCTATCATTGTGTTTGTTCTGAGGGGCACTGGTAAGTAACAGCAGGCGCTTATCCAGTGGTCTGCACAAGAACTGTGCAGTCAACTTGCCATGGTCAGGGTACAGCTGTATTTCTTCAGCTCATAAAGTAACAGAGCAAAGGAGTGACTGCTGCCTTGCTTACCTTTTCCACAAGAAGGTAAATTTTGGCTAGGGATGCTTAACTCTTAAGAAACCATAAATATTTTTTTGTTGTTGAGATGACAGAAACTGAAGGGAATAGGCAGATTTAATGAAGCTTGAATTAAATATGTTCATTTTCTTTGGAACCAGATTGTTTTACAATAGCCTTTTAAAGATCATCACGTTGGTAAACGCATACTTCACTGAAAATTGTTTCAGGTCCTCCCTAGTAAACTGTGGCCCAGTGTTAAACTCTGTGTCAGATTTTCTATGTCTAGCAAAAATACATTTGCATAATCACATGTTTAACTGCAGTACAATCTAGTAATGCTACTTCAGGAAAATTTAAATAATAGTCTAGAATTAATATATACATCTTCCTAGTCAGTTTAAGTGAATCAAGGACTACTTTACTCCAGGGGACAATTTATTCTCTCCTGCCCTATAGGTCTCTTTGGACTGATAGAGCGTGTATTTCTGCACATGTGACAAGGCCTAGATAAGTTCTCCAGTGGCACTATTCAGGAGCAATATCACACATCTCTAGCGTGCCTCTTGGAGTTTTCAGTCCTTTGATTTATCTTTCAATTATCCTTTCAAAGATACTTTTCCAGTAACATTGTCAACTAACCATTCTGATAATTTTAAGTCCCTTGTATAAATTCAGGCCTTGATTTTGGTTTAGGGCTTGAAATGTGCTGCTCCAATTAGTCTGTGCTACTAATGATCATATTCTCATCCTGAACTGCTGCAACCTACACTTTTTCTGTAATGGGAGACAATATTTAAAAATCGGTAACTCTAGGTTTGGATTTTGTTCTAATGAAGTTGTATGAAATGCTCTAGAGAATTTGCATGAAGTCACCAACTTTCCCTCAGCTTGTAATCCATTTGCAAATCATCAAGTTGTAATTTAAAAATAATTGCCATACTTCCAGGGTGATGCTTGCTTAGGTGATTTTGGGTCTGTGCTACATTGTTCACAGTTGATACTGGTCTTCTATAAATAAAGACACAAATCTTTTTGTGTCATGGACTAAACACAAAACCAGTTTCTCTGCACTGAACTCAGCTTTTGTCAGTGGCCAGACTGACTAAAGCACTGATTTACAATTTTGACCACATTTCATTATGAGAATTTTGCCGGTTCACTCCTTTGAACCATTTATAATCAACTTATTTTTGCGCTTTGATACTGTATTTCCTCAGGTCAGCACCTCTGCACAGTAGTGAGTTTAAGATTTTCATCCAAGAACCTGGGCTTCTATTTCATATATTTAAATTTAAGGAAAAAGCACTTTCCTTTATAAAGGATTGCTTGCAACCTGTTCTTGTAGCTGATCTGGTTCCTTCTGCCTAAGGAGCTTTTTTAGGAACCTGAATTGTAGACCTGTTGGGTTTTCAGCTGCTATACATTCTTCAGAGCTTCTCAATACCCAAGAAGTCTTCAAACTTTCCTGTGTTTGTTATGACTCCTCTATCTTTCAGTAATTTCACACTCTTGATGAAGACAAGGCTTTGCATCTGCAAATTACTGCTGCAATTTTTTTCTTTGGCAGTTTACTGTCCACCTTCATCTTTATTTTGCATACATTTTTAATTGCATTTTGCTACCTCTTTTTTTTTTTAGTGCTAGTAAAAGATGGTATTTGAATTCCCACTGACTCAGTGCTCTAATGCCCAGTTTAAGTTAATTAATGTCCCATTTACTTTCACGTTGACAGTCTATTTATCTTCTGGTGGAATGATGGGCAATACTGCCATGAAAAATTCATCCAAGGAAGTCAGGCTGTGATTAGCCTCTCTGCCTGTGCTATGCATACTTGGCTGGTGCCCGCAAACTTTCATGGACTGATATGAACCACTGCATGTCTTTAATATTTTTTAATCTGATAGATGGTGTGCTGTTTTTCATAGTCTGTGGAAGCCTGTGGTCTCTTCTGAAGTGGCTTTGATTTTGTGCTGTTATGCCTCAGGTATCTTTTCTGTAGTCTCAGTCTTTCTGGATTCTCAGTCTTATTTGTACTTTAAGATATTGTCCATTTCTGAAAGCATTATTGTTGAAGGAGTGATTCCTACTGCTTGGCACATTCTGCTTACGATGTTATGTTACGTTAATTCTGGTCTCCCAGTTGTATCTTGCTATATCATCCTAGTAACCTACATGGGGTTGGGGCATGGGCCTGAAAGCTGCCCTCTGGTCATTCCTACTGTTAACAATCAAGCATGGTCTCTGTCAGAGTTCTGCTCCATCTGTAGAAGAGTGAGTAGTACTATTCAAAATCTGTTCTCAATAGGCAGTCTACATGTGGCCAGTTTGGTTTTGGAGATAAGGTAGAGAAGCTCTATGGACTCAAGTAATGCGGTGCCAGTTGACCATAGGGCCAGAAAACAGTCCCTGGTCTGCTGTAATTCGTGGCCTAGAACTAGCCTTTGAAGTCCTTTCTCATCCCTTGACAGATTTTAATAACAATCTGGTCTTTGTCAGGATCTGGGTTAGTTAAGATTGACAACACTCGGATAAAGTGCAAATTCTTTACATTTTCTTTAGTTATCTTCAGATTTATTACATCCCTCTCAGAAAACAGGACAGTACTCGTATTTTTGCAATGTAGTTTCATAGTTGATGTCTTTTATCTGAGCTAGCTGAAAATTATTGAGCACATGAAATGCATTAAAATCTGCTGTTGTCAGTAATCGAGTTATTTTCTGATGATCTTTTTTGACATAGGGAATTGACATTCATTGCAAATGCAGAGTGAGACAATTTGGTTCTTTTTGTCAATTGTTTTGATCCAGTGACCTGTCAAAAACTGGATCTTCTTAACACACTTTAAACTTAGTAATATGTATTCTCTTCTCTAAAATACTTCAAATTGTGTATCAGAGATCCTCAATTCTCCAGTTGTGTGTTCTTCCACTAGTATTTACTCTTGTTTTGCAATTTCAATTTACAATATGGTGCTCAACAAGAGTCTTCAAGCACTGAACATTATAGTACTCTGTTATTAGTTACAAATAATTTGCACAACCAATGTGCTGAACCATTTAAAAGTACAGTTCCCAAGTCACGCTACCTGCCGGAATGTTCTTTTTGTGGGGGTTTGTGTTTCAAATGGTGTAACTGATAAAATAATGAGGAGCGTACTACGTTGCGTTAAGTCATATTTCAGTTCAGGAAGGTTGGGAATAAAGGTGGAAGCTTTTCACATCACTGCATCTGAGCTGCAAATAGATAATGAGTGTTAATTCCTTACAAAATAAAATAGGGAAAATAGACTTAGCAGAAATATTTCTTCCATTAGTTCTCTTTCAGCACTTACATTTGAGAAGTGAAATTATATACTAAACCAAAATTTGCTTCAATTTGAAAATATATAAATACAAAATACTTCTTTCTTCACTACAGATGTTCCTAAGTTAGGAGCGTAGCTTTTCTAAGTTCACTCCGTTGTCAACAGAGAGAAGCAGGCATTTCCTGAAGGGAATTGTTTTAAAGTACTGTAGCTAACCATGCCATTTTATTTCACCATCACAAACCAAGTTGAGTACTATTCACTCAAGTGAGCTTACTACCTGTAAGAGGCAAAACGTCATCAAATCCAGCTTTTCCAGGTGCATCTGTTTACAAGTGGTAAAGGAAGGGCAAGAGAGAAGATTCTACAGAGTCATCTATTTCCTTAGTGTTTCCTTTGGGACTAGGCTTAGTTTTAGACAGCTACATGTCAAGATCTCCTAGTCACTGATATACTGGATAAACATTTTTTAGAGTTCTACATAGGCATTTCATTCTATATTGATTTCATTTTGTAGAATGTGAAAATTTATTCCTTACAGAACATTTTTTTTTTCAATAACAAAATCTAAATAACTACACTGCATGCTGATCTGTTTGTGACATAACATATTAAAGACTAGGAGTGGCTAATATTCTTTTTATTCTGTCCATGAGTTTGCCACAGTTCCTCCTGAAAACGTATGTTGTATCTGTCATTTAGTCTCTTACATTGTTTGTTTTCTGGATGTTTTGATTCACCTATGTGAGGGAGCACTTGTTAAAAAATAGACAAACAAAAAATTCCAAGCTTCCCCCCCCATCCCTTATTATAGTGGAAGTCTCAAGAAACATATTAGAATATAATTGTTATTGATGCATGAACTAAAGATATGTGACCATAATTTTGCTTCCCTGGAGAGGGTTGGTCAGTTCACTGAAGTATGGAGGATATGAGTGATTCATCCCTTCTTGCCATCACGCATGTGTTGTTATCAAACCAAATAAAGTGGTATTGCTATCTGGGGAGCAAAAGTTAGGACATGTAGTTGCAAAGAGTTTGAGATATGGTTATTGCTACATGATTTATCTGTAATTGAAAATATTTTACTGCTTTTAATCACTTTTTAACTCAAATGATGTATTGTGAAGTAACAAAACTAGTTTAGTCAATTACTTTATTCAATAATAAATTTCCTTTCTGAGCTTTCTTTCATGGACAGTTGATTTTTCCAGTAGCATAAATTGATGTTTGAACTTTTTATTGATAGCTAAATTATCATACATGTTGTGATCTTGTTACTTTTGCCAATGCTGCAGCAACATCTGGTGGTATGGTAAAAGCTGATCAAGTGAATATTTCCTGTCTTCTGAATTCTGATAAGTTTTTGAAATGCCATCCTACCTCTCAGGAACGAGCTCTGCAGGGAATTATGCAAAAGTTTTTCATTTTGCTCCTGCTGCTCTGCCGTAGTTTAAAGTCATGTCATAGTAAATATATTTGTGCTATGTTTTTTGACTTTAAACAGTTCTTGTGTTTAGAGATGTTTACAGAGATGGGTTGATAAACTATGGAAAGCTCTGAGACCTTTTCTCCCCCAGTGAACAAGTCATGTAATCTTTATGCAGTTTGAACTAATATTATGAAGAAACTCTTAAGGAAAAACAATTATGCTGACATACCTGAGTTCTCTTCTTTGACATTTTACATGATCATACCAGTCTTTCAAAGTTGTGTGTGACTTCAGAGACCACTGTGGCTCATCCTTTATGGTTAGTTAGGTTGAAAATGATTATACATGATTGTATCCCAAAGTTGCCTCATGTATGACAGGTTATAATAGATCTTCTTCGTGGCAATCCCAGGCACAAATACAGGCTGGGCGGAGAATGGATGGAGAGCAGCCCTGAGGAGAAGGAGTTGGGAGTACTGGTGGACAAGAAGCTCAACATGAGCTGGCAATGCGCCCTTGCGGCCCAGAAGGCCAACCGCATCCTGGGCTGCACCAAGAGGAGCGTGGCCAGCAGGTCGAGGGAGGTGATTCTCCCCCTCTACTCTGCCCTGGTGAGACCCCACCTGGAGTACTGTGTCCAGTTCTGGAGCCCCCAACATAAGAAGGACATGGACCAGCTGGAGAAGGTCCAGAGGAGGGCCACAAAGATGATCAGAGGGCTGGAGCACCTCTCCTATGAGGACAGGCTGAGAGAGTCGGGGCTGTTCAGCCTGGAGAAGAGGAGGCTCTGGGGAGACCTGATAGCAGCCTTCCAGTACCTCAAGGGGGCCTACAAGAAAGATGGGGAGGGGCTGTTCAGTAGGGCCTGTTGTGATAGGACTAGGGGTAATGGTTTTAAAATAGAGGGGGGTAGATTTAGATTGGACATTAGGAAAAAAATTTTCACAATGAGAGTTGTAGATCACTGGAACAGGTTGCCCAGAGAGGTGTTGGATGCCCCATCCCTGGAAACATTCAAGGCCAGGTTGGATGGGGGTCTGAGCAACCTGATCTAGTGGGGGATGTCCCTGCTCCTTGCAGGAGGGTTGGACTAGATGACCTTTGAAGGTCCCTTCCAACCCTAACCATTCTATGATTCTATGATTCTTTGTTTAAACATTCTTTTTTCTTTTTAGCTTTCTCTCTTCTAGAAAAGCTAGAAAATTATTTGATGACAGTTAAAGATTTTTAAATGAAGTGTCTAGACCAGTGCTGATTCTGGAGCTATGTATTTCTCTAATTCAAGGCTCATTTGGTTAAAATATTTGTATATGTGATTAGGATAGTAAATGGAACACTATGAGTACACTAGACAGTATAAAATCCTAACATGAAATGTTTTCTTGATGAGTTCTTACTATAAATTCAGGACTACTTGTCATCAGGAAGATTCACACATAAAGCATATTTTGAAGTCATTACTTAACTGCCTCCAGTGTTTACACCAACAAAATTAACTGATTTTAATGGAATTACTCCTGGTTTATGCTGGTATAATTGAAAGTGGAATAAGTCTCATAGACTTCTAGTAGTAAAAAACCACAAGACACTAAATTGCATGTAGTAATTAGAAGAATAAATGAAAATGTTTTTAGCATGTTGTAAACAATGCTGAGCATACTCAAAAGTCTGTAACTTTTTCAAGGGAATAATCAAGGAGCCACTAAAAGTTAATGTGTACCTCTTAACTCTGCTTGATTACTGAAGACTTACATATAAAAGAACTTTTATGAAATATGAAGGAAGTCAATCAACAATGTGAGACAGACAGGAGATGCACATACCACCTACCTTGGGCTGCAGTTCTGCAAGCAGCTGAGCAAGGCTAAAAGCTCTCAGCAGCAGGATCTTGCTTCCTTACCTTCCACTGCCCTTACTAGCAGCAAGATGACCCTTGACTTCTTTTGGTGGTGAAAACACTGGTGCTTGTTGAACCTTGTATTGAGGCATTTCTGTTTACTAACTCCAGTGAAAACTATCAGCTTTGTTTTGTTTCTAGTTTAGTTGCATTTATGTTACTTGAATCAGTTCCCTAAAAGGTCCAGTAGTCACATAATCAGTGGTATCTTGCTTCTATGCAAAAATACTTTCCCATTTCTGCAGGTGCTGGCGTTGGATTATTTTGCCTTATACAGAGCAATTGGTTTGCTGTCTGTCTGTGAAGTGACAGCTCTTGCTAAGTTTTGGCTGATAGTAACTTGCTGTACTCTAGTGAAGAGAAGATATCAGCAAAAGTGAGGAGCTTCTGTCTTTCTGAGAAGGAAGATACACTGATCTGTATGGTATTAGCATCTTACTCTGGCCATAAATACAAAGCTTTGTAAACTTTTAAAGCTAGTTTTCCTGATTTCTTTTCTCCTTTTAAGTGCCTAAGTATTAATAATAAGTAGGTAAATAAAGTGACAGTAGACATGTAATAGCACAGTGATTCCAACCTTTCGGTTAGTGCCAGAAAATAGGCACTAATGAGCCCAGATCTTCACACTTTGACCAGAAACACTTGCCATGCATCTCTACCACCTTCCTCTTCCTTGGTAGGGCTGCAGATCTGCTACTAATTTCTCACTTTTGCTTTAACACCCTTCAGAAAATTAAAGGACCAAGCTAAGAAGCACCTGGCTGCATTGTGCATCCTGGCATTGTTGTTTGATAAGTGTGGTGCTGGCACCTGGGCTGGTTCTTCCCAGGCTGGCAGAGTTTCTTTGGCTGGGCTCCATGCTGCATCTCATTTGTGTGGTCCTTCATTCCAGAACAAGGTGTAACAAGGAGAACCATGAGATGTTGTACAGTTTCAGTGTGTTCAGTGGTTGCTTCAGGTTCAAGAGGCAAGTAGCACCAGGATTTTTACATCTGGCTCAGGGAATTCTGAGAACCAAGGAAGCTGAAATCTTTTTAATATTGCACAATGACAGAGTTTATTATGTATTCATGCAGTGCTACTTCATGACATGCACAAGTATTCTTGATACCTTTTATGTCATAAAATGTATTATGAGAAGGTGTCATAATTTGGCCCCACTCAGGACCAAGCTATTCAGTCTATCACTCACCCTCCCCACTCTCTGAGAGAATGGGGGAGAAATAAGATAACAAAAAAAGGTCAAGGTTTGAGATAAGGACAGGGAGAGATCATTCAAGTTACCGTAAGGGGCAAAACAGACTCAACTTGGTGAAAACTATTTCAATTTATTATTAATAAAACCAAAGCAGGATAATGAGAGAGGAAAAAAACAACTTTGCCCCACTCCTCCCTCTTCCTGAGCTTAATTTAATTTGAATTATCTCTACCTCCTTCCCCACCCCGAGTGGCACAGGGGGAGAGGGAATGGGGGTTATGGTCAGTTCATCACTTGTCACTTTACGCCGCTCCATCCTCATTGGGGGAAGAGCTCTTCACATTCCTCCTCTGCTTCAGTGTGGGGTCCCTTCCACGGGCTACAGTCCTTCATGAACTGCTCCAGTGTGGGGTCCTTTTCCATGGGGTGCAGTCCCTCCAGAACAGCTGCCCCAGCGGGCCCTCCATGGGCCACAGCCTCTCCTTCAGGCATCCACCTCCCCCGGTGTGGGGTCCTCCATGGGCTGCAGGTGGATCTCTGCTCCTCCGTGGACCTCCATGGGCTGCACCACAGGCTGCAGAGGAATCTTGACCAGAAGCGGCATTACTCCTCCCCCTCCTTCTGAACTGACCTTGGCGTCTGCAGCTGTTCCTTTCACAAGAAATTCTTCACAAATAGGCTCAGGCAGACGCCTCTCAGGTTCTCTTCACATCTCCTCTTTTCACTTCTCTTCACTGGGCCACGCTGAGTTGAGCCCAGACAGCTGCCTTGCGGGAGGTCAGAGGGTGAGGGCCGCAAGGCTCACGAGGCTCGTGCCCCCCTCTCTCGGCCTCTGTTTCTGCTTCTTCACTCCTTTTTTTTTTTTAACTTTCCCCTTCTCAAATACGTTATCACAGAGGTGTTATCACTGTAACAAATTAGCTTGGTCCTGGCCAGTGGCAGGTCCACCCTAGACCAAGCCGAGTCCACTGGACAAAGGGGAAACTTCTAGCAGCTTCTCACAGAAATTGCCACTGTAGCCCCCGCTGCTACACAAAACCAGGACAGAAAGATACTGGTTACCGAGGTACAGAGATTCAAGAACTTGAATTTCCAATCCTGTCTGTGTTCCAGACTCAGTGTATGACCATGAACAAGCAAGTTATCCGCTGTGTGCCTCGGTTTTCATTTCTGAAAACAGCATTCGAGTTGTAGCAGAAATGTCATATTGTTTAGTATTATGAAGTGTGTTTTTTCCCCCTGCAAATGTTAAGAATAGTCATAATAATTACAATTCATTATGAAACTAGGAAATGTATAGCACCTTCAGACTTCCAAGGAAATTCATATAAACTAAAGATATATAGAAATGTCTTACAGATCTGCATTCATTGTCACTAATTTATTTTAGACAAAGAACTGTAATCCCATCTCTTGGAGTCATCAGAGGCATTAGCTATTAGCTAGCATGCAAAATACAGAACCCTTACTCGAAATCCTGCGATACTTGAAGGTGTTCCCAATAATAGACTGTTGTAAGGAAGCTTCCACTTCTTTAGATCCTCCTTCAAATAGTAGTTACATTGGGAAACATAAAAAAATAATTTGAACACTGGATTATAATTAATATGTTAACAATATAACTTTGTGATACAGAGTAAGTTGTCATGCTTTTTTAATAACCTTTGGACTTAAAATATTAATTCATTGAAGTATTTACCACTGTCTTTTCAGCTTCACATTAGATATTTTCTTTTTACTTGTATTATCTTAATATTTCTAATGCACTGTACTTATGTCAGATTTCTCCATGGCCTGATGTATTCTAGCTGATCTGTCTGTAGCTGTAAAAAGGAAGCATTTGGCAGGGAAGGGAGATTGTTTCAAAACTATTGGATGAAATTCTTCCATGGTGTTGGGGATTTACTATGCGATAATCAATGAATAATTATTCCTTTGTGATGTTTATAGGGTCTGATGAGAGTAGGGTGGATGTAATTCATGTCCCTTTTGAGGCTGCCAACAAACTATAGAAATATTAAGCATAATTTAATTGCTTAACATTTGAGAGATGTCTCTAAGAGCATATTCAGGGCCTTTTGCAGACTGAAAGGAATAACAAACCAAGCATGTGGTCCAATTAACACTGGAAAGTGTGTCGTAGTTGAAATTCATAGAAAGACTAGTTCTACTGTTCCTTAAAAGAGCATTGTAAATATATCCCTCTAGCTTTGGAAGGTAAACACATCTCAAAATAGAGCTTCAGAGATCTCCGAGTTGGGAGAAAAATACTTTTACTTTGAATCTTGTTTATTTTTGTATGGGCTTTTTTTTTTTCGAGGACTGCAGATACCTGAATTGCACATGAATTGGAAGATCTGTGATGATGATTTTCACAGAGTAAGGGAAAATGGGCTCCCTTGGTCCAAGGAAAACAATTTAAGTAGTATTCTTTCTCAATAAACAGTGGCAACTCAGGGCAGTGGCCTGTCTTCTCTCCATCTATTTTTTCAACCTGTTTGTAGGACTGTGTAGGATGTGCTTTGCATGCCAAAATATGTGTATTTTTATCAGAGTCAGAAAAAGTTAGATGGCTTTCACTCATGTATAAAAATAGAAGCTAACCAGCAAGGAACGCACCTGTATGATAAAGATTTTGATCTGGAAAATTTAGATGTGGGCTGCAGTGTGAGCTTATCTAGGAAGACAAAAAGCTTTCAGTAAATCCAGGGGCAGATCCAAAAAAAAAGGCAGAGGGAATTTAGATACCAGCTCTAAAGTGAATTTAGATAACAAAGTCTAAAACTGAAAATCCATAGTTATCTGCCATCTAACCATGGGGTTAAGTAGGAAGATGTAGACTTCTTCTTTGTTAAGTTAAAATTCCTTGGATGCATAGAATTGCACTTGTGAGCTTCTTCAGGACCGTCCCAATCTTGATCATGTTGAACTGGTAAGAATCTACACGAGGTCCAAGCCAAGTGATGTCCAGAAACAATTGTTTTTAGTGGCAGTCTCAGCATGTGCCTTACACATGGTAATTGCAGTAGACTCCTATCAAAATGTGGCTATTGACTTAATATCAGACTCCTAAAATAAGTCAATATAAGAACAGTTTAGCCTTTTATAGAATGACTACATGTTAAAAAAAAATCTTTACTATCTTAAAACTGGGTCTCTTTTCCTTGCTCTAGCTAAGCAGGTTCAAATCTACACTGTTCAAAATCTCTTATGCTGTTACATGCAAGGCTACTCTCGGTGGAAATCATGCTCTCCAGTCTTGCTTTGAAACTCTGCCAAAACTGAGATTCACTGTGTCAAAGAGACAGAGACATTGTAAGTCTGAGGACAAAGAATGTGACAAGAAAGTCCAAGGTTCTGCTCCCCTATAGACAGAGGTACTGCTTCAGTTCCTGAGTTAGGAAGGTTGGGGATATAGGTAAAGATCTAGTCTTTAACAGTTCCCAAAATGCATTGTAGGCAGTTGCTGGTTGAATATAGTCATTTTAGGTAACTCGCAGCTCAGGGCTTCACTGGCTTCTTCTAAAATATCTCATTTTCCCCATGTACTATTTAAGGAACCTGGGAACTGAACAAGAGATTTTTGATTTCACTCCAAGAATCAGAAACCTAAAAACTATCTCATTTTGGCAGCTAACTTCTAAACACTGAAATTTCTTCCTGGTCATGGTCTTGTTGCTGATGGTTGGCATCAAACTTAAAAATACCAGAATGACAGATCTTTTTTAAGGATTATATTTTTTCTTCGATAGTCACAGAATCTGTTGAAAGAGTACAACAAAGACTGCAGGATTTACATCTTGACCTGAATTTGTGTGAAGACCAATCTTTAAACTAGCATGATCGTTGAAGAAAACATAACATCCATAACTTGATGGTGCTTGTAGGTCACACAAATATGTAGAAAGTACTGTAGTGCAATATACCCATACTATTTATCCATGAATTATTTAACCTGCAGCTTTTTAGTACAGTTCTTTCTTGGCTTGTATTATCTGTGGCCTTTCCTGAGCAGAGATTATTAATAATATTGAATGTAGCCCAACACTATGGTAGCATTGAGATATTGGTGGCTCCTTTCTGAGAATTTCTAGTATGGATATAGTGAGTTTATTTAATTTAATTTAATAATAATAATTTTATGGTATTTTAATACACTATGTCAGTTCTCAGAGTGTATTTTATTAACTTGATAGAATGTAGTTAGGTTTTTTGGAGCACTGTTGTATATTTTTACATAGTGGCTGCTTTTATTTTTCCTTTTGTTGGCTCTAAAAATTGTGCATGTAGGTTCTGATCCAGGGCTAGTTTGATGTTTGTTACGTGTCTGCAAGGGAAGGGTTGAGGGAGTGTTGTCACCTGGTTGTGGACATGACTTGAGTAAATGCAATAAGATCCTATAGAAAGATTTAAAAGACCTAAATATTGTATAATTTACTATTTTTACAATCAGCTCTCATAGCTATGATACGCTTTTCTGTTTCCATCCGCAAAAGGGAATGAGAAGCAGTAATTAGTAAAAAAAGATTCAATAACAGGGGAAAAACAAGATCAGAAGCAGCTTCCACACATAGGAGATGGTTTTCTTCCTTCACTTTTAAAGAATTTTCCAAGGAGATTGCTGTCATTAGGCAAGAATCATCCTGCATCAAGGAATATTGGCTGAGAAATGAAGGGACAAGAAAATTAAACATGAAGCCTGCAAGTCACTGAAATCCTTAAAAGCAGACTATTAATCCCCCCCGTCCCCTCACCACACACACACACACATTCGCGCCTACAAACGGTTCTCACCAACTCAATGTTACCTGGGAAGCTGTGGCTTGTGAGAAACGGCCAGCAAACAGATGGCAGGGATTCAATGCTACAAAAACCATGTTTTCCCTGGCTTTCCTGGAGAGAGTAAATATATTTGAAGGTATCCAAGTTGCTAACAATTTCTCCTGCAAAACTTCTGGGAAGACTACTACAATGCTGCAAGAATATTGTATCATTTTAAAAGAGAAAAGCTTCTTCTAGAGCGTGCAGGAAAGGAGACCTGCTTGGTTTGGGAGTATGATTTTGAGACAAGCAGTCATTGAGTATCAGACCATTAATATCAGAATTTTGCTTTAAAAGGTTTAAGTGACTGCTTCAAATCAGGTCACAAGAAAAGCTACAGTTCCACACGAGGGCCTTCAGCCACTAAATTACGCTGAGCCATTTGAAAAATTCTTGTTCAATAAATGCAGCAAACTTGCATGATCTATGAGGGGAGTTTATATAGTTTTCAGTAGTAATGCAAGGATACAGTGCTTCCCTCTGCTGTTTCAGACTTGCCAAAATGGCTATCGTTGCTGACAGCTTGACATGATGTTAGTTATTTTAAGTGTCAGATGAGAGTGGCTGATGCCATGGTACTGCAGTGCTCACATTTGTTGGAAAATTAGATGGTGATTTTTTTAAAAAAAAGGCCTAAAAACCCCCAACAACCCAGCTGCTTAAGCCTCTGACTGCCTAGGTTTTTTACTGTGCTGGGTGTATAATTTGAGTGAGCAGTAGTGAACATGCCTGAGGTGTTAAGAGAATGATGCGTTTTCTGTAGGCATGAATACTCTTAAATAAAACAGGAACACCTTCCTGTCATTTGTTGTCTTCCAGAAAGATTTTTTAAAAGGAAACGGAAGCCAATTAGCCCGGAAGTTTAACCTCTTTTAGCTTAGCTTCTTTTATGGGAGCTTTTTAACCTTTTAAATAAATCATTTTCTTTCTTTTCTCCCCTCCCCTTTGAATCAGTTACTAACGTTTCTCATGCTGGGCCCAAGGAGCAGACTGCTTAAATTCAAGAATGATTTTGAGGGGATAAAGTGTACAAGATTTTGAATTCTTGCCATAAGTCTCTGGCAGACAGCCAGGAAACCTCAGAGGAATAGGGCTAATGAAGGGAGGGTAAAGGAGATCTGGAGACTGTGGCTGGTAATGCAGTATTCATTTAATTGGGAGCAGGTATCGGTGCAAACTTCTCCATTTTAATTGGAAAAAGAAGGGGGGTGTTAAGGAAGATGGAGAAAAATAAGAATGCATAAAGTTTTCAAGCTGAGGAGCCAAAGGCAGGCCTGTATATGGCAGAGAAAGAACTCAATTTAGGGCAATTTGCTCTGCAAGCTGGGCTGCAATCTCCCCTGGGGATAGGGATGAGGAAGAAAATGAAACCAAAAGAGAACTTGATAAAATCACCTAGCACAGACAATCTCAGTAGAATAGGTTTTACTGAGTTAAATCTGCCCCAATCAATGTGATTCTTTTCATATAAGTTACAAATAAAAAGCCACAAGATTACAATAAAAATCGAGGATGTACTGCTGCTGATGTAGCACATGGGAGTCTTAAGGACTTGTTGTGGAATACAGGTTTTTTGCAACCCTCATGTTTGGTTTTTTCTTTTTACCTATCTAGGAGAAAAAAAAAAAAACAACCCTCATCTCTGCCTTCTCCTCAACCTTTTATTATCTTTAAACTAAGGTTAGTGGTAATGTGTGAACCTTACAGAGCTTAATTTTCAATGCACTGCAAAGCGGAACATGCTTTAGTCCTGAAAGCGGCTAAACCTGAGCTCAACCTTGATTTCTTGTTAAAAGAACTGAGTCTTTTTCAGATACTCTTTTTGCCTTTATACATGACAGAAGTTAAAAAAAAAGAAAAAGATACTTCCCACCACTTTTCACCTATTCCTACAGCTGGGCGTAGGATGATAGTTAAGTGCCTGTGTTTTCATAAGAAAGGCATTATTTCATTATTTTCTATTGTATATGTATGCAATGTCTTTCTCAGTACAGATGCTAAAAGAGGTGGTGTACCAAGTGCTGAACAGCTGTTTGTTCTAAATCTGAGGGCAAGCCTGAGTGTATTTTCCTTTTGTCCTCAGTAGTGTGTTAACTTAAATATTTTGGTTTTAAGGACCTCCTTGGAAAAGGTACTGGTATGAGCTGTGAGTGTCTGAGGTGGATAGCTGCTCTTTTGTCTGCACTGTCACACAGCTGAGAAAGATGAAGTGGTTCCTACAGGGTCATTAGTTGCAAGGGGGAGGTTTGTACCAGAAAGGGGGATAACGTGAGATACACAGCTCTGAGCATTTGGAGGAAAGAGCAAGAACTGGGGTAGAAAAATGCAGGACTAGGCAACAACAAGGTGATGACTTGCAGTTGTAAGGGATCAGCTGAGATCTGTAGCTGAAATTGAGTGGTTTTCCTTGTCACACTGCTGCAGCACTAATTTTCTCTGATCAGCTCTCTTCCTGATGACTGTCTGCACTGGTAAATAGAACAAAGAGGAACAAACAGGAATAGCATTGCTGCCTGAAATGCACACAGTCCCTGGAATTTGTGGGTACTGCTGGGTTTAGCTTTGTTTCCTAAGGATGCTTTCCATTAGCCTGCTGCTAAATAGTCTGGCTAGCCGTTGGACATGTTGATAGAGGACTGGAAATCTTAAAAGTTGGAGGTTTCTAGAAGTTTTGTGAAAACAGACAGCTAAGTAGAGAAGGGAGACTCAACCTGAATCTCTGTTGAAACGGTTACAGCTCACTTACTCCTCTAGGCAATGGCCAGCACAAGCCAGTCAGTAGAAATCAAGCCCTACACAGGCTGCATGCGGCTTGACAGGCAGCAGGGCAGGGCAAAGAAGAGGAACTGATGGCAAAGAGATGGCAGCAGGTAGGAAAAGGCTGGGCTGGGAACTGCCCTCTGCCTTGAGGACAGGGATGTTAAGGAAACACTGGACACTCCCATATAGCTCATGAAGCTTTGTCGGTGCTGTCATTGTCAAACTTCACAGACAACATGCTTAGCTGTGCTTGCCTACAGCTGCCTTACACCCTGATTTCCAAAGCCATCTCATGCCAAGCTGTGTTTCTGTATCTGTGTGAACATGTGCACGCATTTTTGAGCTCCGGCCGAATGGGATAAGGAGATTTTGGCACAACAATGAAGAATGACAATGGAATTAAGGGGATTTTTAAAAGAAGAAATAAAGCATTTTTGTATTTAATATATGTGTATATATATGTATTTAATATATGTATATTTATCCAAGTGTACACAGAGAACTTAGGTGTAGAAGTTTGTATGATGGCACATATAAACCAGTGTACTTCAGTACTAAAAAGACTACATTCTAACCAAGTGTAAAGTTCTTGTTGAAATGTGTGTACACAAGTATGTACATGTGTCAATAGCCTTGGTACATACATATATATTAATTTTATAGAAGTAGATTTTGTATTGCATTGAGTATTCAAATATTATTTCCTTTCCACTTAAAAAAAACCCCTAAACTCTCAGGCAGTATGAACACTCTAACTTTTGTATAGGACTTTCAGCACTTGCATTATACTGTGACATTTGGAGGGATATTTAAGGAAACTAATACATCACACGTAGCCAAAAAGGATTATTTAAAGTTACAGTAGAAAGATGAGAGGAAAATCTGTATTCTGTTCATGATAATTAAAGTAACAGTGGAAGAGATTTAATTCCCTTATGATTGTATTACTTTAAAATTCACAATTACTCTGTGAGAGTAGGCTAGATTCTGATTTTGTGTAAATGACTACAGCTTTGTCAGAGGTAGCTACATTGATATGATCTGACATGCTGTCTTTTTTTTTAAACACAGCACTTAATGGAAAGACTACAAGCAAAATTCTTGTCTTGGAGGCAGCACAGAAACTTTACTCAAGTCTCATTTCACTGGTGTATGTGAAAGGAAAATTTGACCCAAGACTTACTAAGTAGTAATTATGGAAAATAATTTTGACATAAGCTAAAAGATAGTCATATACCTGCATTTCCAACATATGTGGAAAGTTTTAAAACTAATTGGAATTTATTGAGAGACAAATTCTGAACTTCCATACAAATCTTTCTTTTACATTAACAGACTGTGTCGTTCACTGACTGAAAAATTCCACCACAGATATGAAAAAGAGTAATATATTTTGTATCTGCGAAGTACCTGTGTAACACCTTTCAGTTCTGTGAACCCAAGGGTGACTTTGAAGATTAATTTGGTGTCTGTTCTGTTATCAAAAGAGAGATTGGTAGTGGAAACAATAACATTTTTTAAATTCAGATCTCACTCTTTTTGCCTTGTTTTGTTTTGCTTTGCACATATGCAGTTTAGTTTAACAGCACTAAATATTATCTATAATTACAGGAGGACCTTTCTCTGCTCTTTTTCTGTTATATTGACATGTCTCTCAGCTTTAGAATATCCCTCTAGTTTGTTGCACTATTTATTGACTGTTCTCTCCTTGCAAATGAGGGAATTTAAGGGCTTCCTTCTTTATTTGGACAGTATGCATTCTTTCTGATCTCTGAAGTCAATTTCTGAGTTAGTAGAAATTATCTCCCACTGAGTGTAAGGTGCTTTATCAACTCACATATCAATCTTGTTGTTGATAGGAATGGTAACACTTTTGTCTTAACACTACTACTATCTGTAATAGGATTTGCTAGCCGTATTTACAGGTCTATATACATTTGCTTTTTATATAACTGTACATATGATTGCATTGACATTCAAGTGATTCCTTTTCTTGTGGGTGATTTTCCGTATGTATCTTCCTGTTGTGGGTGTGAATGAGCCTCTTTGCTTTAGCATTACCCATCTGGTGCATCTATGCCCATGACTGTTCAATGGACAGAACACATGGTAGAAGAGGGAACACATGGTAAATGCAGCTTGGGATTAAACTATGTCCTACTCTTTCTTGGGCTTGCATTTATCCTGTAAAGCTTTTTGTGGATTGTTGTAAATCTTCTTTTGCCTGTCTCTCCCTCTCTTTTAAAAAAACTTTTTATCTCTTTCATGGTTTCCTTGATTAATTTCTCAAACTGAGGATATGAGGATAAACGGTGGGAAGTTCTACCTTTATCAGATGGTAATACTAGAAGTCTTTATTGTCTCAGAGAGAAGCTTATTTTTGGAAAATGCTTAGGGATCTAAATCCCGTTAAGAGAGGCAGAAGAGGTAAATCTGTTAGATCTGTCTCTTGATGCCCAACCCTGCCTTTTTCTTCAAGCCGGAAAAAAAAGAGTATCTTACAGCTCAGTGACTAGGGTAAGAGATCAAGCCTCCATGCACAGCCTCGAGAAGGCAGGTTCTTTAATGTCATCTTATTCTTTGCATTCCTTGAACTTCCACCCTCAAGCGGATGAGGAGTACAGAGCGTCTCATGAAACCTAGTTTTGAATTTCCTTCTGGCTGTCATATAGTTTGGTGAGAAGGCAGAGGACAAGAAAAACTTGGGCCTGTTACTTCACCAAATAAATGTTTGGTTCCTTTGAATTTTCAAAATAGAGCTTTTTTTTTTCGGATGGTCTTCCATTTCTGGAATATCCTCTGCTTCATATTAGGAACTGCCTATATTACATGAAGGCCTAGACATTTCTTCTGATTTGCCACCAATTTTATCTGTGCCCTCAGTCACAGTTAGTTACCTGTGAGAAGTTACTTTGATAGCTTTGCTCACACCTTTATTATTTCTGTTAAGATGTGTAAGTCTAAATTTCACCTCACTGCTGGAGTTCTATTAAGTAGTTTTATTTTTTATTTTTTCTTGAAATTTATACCTTCATCTGCTTAGGCAACTTACTTGCTGCTGGCAAAGGAGGCACCAGGGCTGATGCAAATTGCAATTTTCCTTTGATTGGTAACAAGATGAGTAGCACAGACTGCTGTTCTTCCTCCATGTTTTGATCTGGCCCTTCAGGCAGGACGCTTGTCCATATATTTCCACCTCACAGAGCAGCCAGTCTACTAAAGACACATCATTCGACATCTTCAATTGCTCTTTCTTTGCAGAATAAAACTCAGCAGGTACCTCCAAATTTTGATCAAGACTTTTGATCAAATTTTGATCCAAGACTTCAGGGTTCTTTTTGGTTTGTCAGATTCTATTCGTGTTCCTGCTCTTAAATGCCTAGACAGAAATTAAGTACAGTCATTGACAACTTCAGTGCAAATGAAATACAGCTCCAGCTTCTCTTCATTTAGTGCCTTCTAATCAGGACCTTTGAAGGTGTGCCAGAAGCTGTGACTCAGTCTTTACTGACTCAGTTCTCTCTGTCCAAGTTTGGGAGTTATTTAGCAAAGCAAATGAGACATTGTCAGGATGCAGGATACTGTGTGCCATGAAGTTTTGTAATTGCTGACTTCTCACTATCTTAGTCTAGGAAATGTTGTGCTCTGTCATAAGTATCTGCTGCAGCAGGTGGTGGCTTCTCTTTTGATTTTGAGGGGGAGAGAGACTTCTCCATGTTTTGGGAGGAAAAAGGTTTTATGACGGCTACAAAACCAACAACAACAGGAAAGAACAGAAGCTCATTGGGGCCTTATGAAAGCTGAAAGTCTTAATTTGCTTATTTGCCTGTCTTGCATAAGGAGACAGTGAGTCTGCAGGAATGATTTAAGTGGCACCAAATTAGCTTATCAATGTTTTATCTGCTAGAAGATCCACTCAGATGGATGGCTTAAGCCATTCCAGCCAATTGTATAATGAGTGGGAAATTCAGGACCATATTATTGAAGTGATTTTCTGCAATATTGAGTTATTCAGTGTTGTTCCTGCAATCCAGAGGGAAAAGAGTGCAAAAGACCTTGAGAAATGTTACTTTCCGAGGTCAATCTATTTCTGGATCTCTACTCTGAAGGAGTTACTAGCTAACTTTTTGTGCTAGGGCCTGCAGTTGTCAGAGCCAAGATAAAAACACCTGCTGTGGCTTGATTAAGGTCTCTAAGATTATCTCATCGGCATCTTTGAGGGAAGTTCTCATTTTGTTGTCTGTAGAATTGTTGTATGGGCTTCTGTCTGTTGACCTTTAGTTTAGACACTTGCCCATTCCTGGTTTTCCTTTTGTCTCTGAGTGTCTCTCTGATGATCTGTGGGAGTTACAAGATGCTCCAGTACAGCAGTGGGAACGTGCAGAATAACAGTACTTTGCAGAAAAAGGCAGTTGTACTTAACAATAACTGGATATTCTTTGAAATATACTGCCCAAAGATGTATCAAAACCTAGTTCCCTTGCTTACTTCATTGGAGTCCTGCTATTATTTTAACTGAAAGAAACTTTATTTCTCATGTGTTATATATAGAAGTGGAGAGCAGGTGTGCTTGTATGGTAATGCTCAGACTTAAGAATTAGGTATATGTACTTTCAGCCACATGTGCATACAGACAACATGTTACAAAATACCCCTTACTGGTAAATATGTTGTCTAAACATTATTTGTGTAAACAGTAAGCTGTTAGATCTTAGGCTTACTCTGCTTTCAGAAGGCTTCTCCTAACTAAAGGGACTTCTGAAATCATAATCCATACTTCTGCTATTAGAAACAAGTGAGATATTTAATCCTTTCTAGAACTTTTAAAAAATTGGTCTTATTGGGAAACTGCTGTCAGAACATCATTCCATGTGAGATTTTTTCCCTCCGTTTCCAACTTAACATTATTCATGGCCAGTGTATTTTTCTGTGCTTTTGTACCTTCATGCTAGGTGCTGCTTTGTCTTTCCAGGTATATTCATTCCTAATGAGAGCAGTTATTGCCCTTCAGATTCTATTGTACTACTTAAAAAAAAGTGAGTCATGTAGTTTTCTCTCATAAGATCCATACTTTTCTGATCAAACTAGTAGCTGTTCTCAGTAACTCTGTTATTTCAGACCTATCTTGCTTATACATGACTAGAGTGGAATGATTTATTTCAGAACATGGTACAGTTAACTCACCACTGCCTTTTTGATATTGGGCTAGCGTTTAGTTTGTTAGGTTTTGGGATTTGGGTTTGTTCTTTTTTTTCTTTCTTAGCCATGTTGTACTGCTCCTCATTGGTAAATTAATTGTTCGAAAGATGACAACGTATTTTTCTTCCTCTGTTTTTACCATCTGATGAGCTCCAAATTTAATGCAAAAATTTTTACTAATCTGTTAGTGATTGACCTTGCACTCTGAACAGTTAAATGTCATGCCATTTCCATTATTCCAATCCTAGAGATCTTCTATTTTTTCTTGCATGATATTATAATTCTTTGTATTGAAAAATACCTCCCAACATTGTCATCTGCATATTTCATCAAGCTGTTCTAATTTTTTTCTGATTAAACAAGATGGTTTCGAGAATGAGCCATGAAAAATTTTAGCAGTAGCCTCCCAGACAAAGGATGTATCTGTAACTGTAACCTGTTTCTGTCTTGTGTAACTAATTCATTTCCCACTGTACACCTTTTCTTCTAATTCCCACCTTCTCCAACTTCATCAGTAATTTGTGGTGGCACTCTGCCAGTTCCTTCACTAGTCTGGATGAGAGACAACTACTCTCTTTTTTTGTCCAGAAAAATCAGATATCTTAACAAAGATAGCTGTCGATGTAAGACTGCATTAGCTACCCTTAGTAGCTGGCTATATTTTATTCTATATTCCATTCTCAAAATTTCTTCTGATCCTTGTGTACTATAGTGGTTTCCTTCTTAAAAGCCGGGGGGGTGGGGGGGGAGGGGAGGAGGGCTGGAGGGCAAGAGGAATAATCCCTGCTATGACTCAGGTACTTTCAAGGTACTTTCAAGTATTACCAAAATACTATTTTTAGGAATATGTCTATTTCTTTGTGTTGTCTTTAAAATCATAATATATTGAATTGAAGCTAAATGTTGTTATAATCTCATTTAATAGTATGATAGTAAACGTTAATAGTTTAACATAGTTTTCCCTATATTTCAGGTAATTTTACAAACAATTTTAGACCCTTCAGATCACTTTAAGACTGAGAAAACTCTGCTTCCTGCTTTAAAGGAGAAAACGATCTCTGATTAAATCTCTGATTAATCTCTGCATTTAAATGAAGTTTCTTACAAATTATTCCAAATATGGGACATGAAATCAAGCCATTTTATAAACATTAATACATTTTACTCTAGAGAAAATTTCAGTTAAGCTTCTTTAGGGCCTCTTTAGTACTGAAGCTTTCAGCAAGTCAGTTCATTACAATCACGAAGCAAATTCCAAATTGGGAAGCAAGTATTCCCCCAAACTGGGAAAAAATATTTTAGCACATACCCTAGGATTTAGGTAAAACTCATAAAAATTATATATCTAACCATTTCTAATTTAGTAAGGTTTAGTAAGGTTTTCCTATAAGACACTTTTCTATGCCCAGATATTAACTTTGTCAGTCTCTTCACAAGGTTACAAATAGGACTGCATGCTATGCAAGAATCCAGTAAAAGACTCAACTTTTGTTTGTCAGAAAATTTCTCTCATCCATTCTTGTGACAGTTTCTGGTTAGTGAAGGGCATGTGTGGCAGGGGGGTGTGTGTGTTTTTTTAAAAGTTTTTAAATATGGGAATCTGTTATTCAAATTCACTACCTTGGCAAAAGCACACTCTGAAGCATGCTAGCATTTGACACCCATTATCACCTGTAGTTCTTCAAAGTGAGGAACAGGCAATACTGCCCAGTTCAATGCAATACCAGAGTACTGCGGTAGGATCAACAGGCAGGAAAGGAACTAAAGTGTAGTGAGGGAGGAGTGCTGAAGGAGGAGAGACAACATCAAGGTGAGAGACTATGAAGGTGCGAAGTGGAATTTTTGGCCTCATGGAAAATAAGATGAAAACTAGTAACCTGTACTCTTATTAAAGAGAAGTACCCTGTATCTGGAAGAGGTAAAGAACAGAAAATTATCTGTGGTGATGTCTACCAGTTTATACTTCCAGTGACAGTGAAGACTGGTCATACAGTACTGATACAAAATTGAATAAATTTTAGAAGGGAAAAAAATAATTTGGTCTCCATGAATTCTAATAGATAATGACTGAACTTGTTAGGCACAGAAATATAGTTGTGGCCTTTTGGTTACTATGTTGTGTGGATTCTCATCCTGAGAATCCAGGCCCTCACTCTGTGCATTTGTTTGACAAAAGTTATATTGAATTTTGTGTCAGTCTTTCTCTGGCTTAAAAAATAGCAGGATGTAATCAGATTTTCTTTTTTTGTAGCATATCTATGTACAGCAGTTTAAGATACTACCCTCCCAACTGTTCATCTCTGTCTTCTACCTCCTTTCACTCTTCGTCCCCTTACCTCCACTTCTCTCCCTTGCTCCCTTCAGCGTAGCACTGCATTAATGAATTGCTCCATGGTTCCTGTCTGCTTCAATGTAAAATCTGCTGGCTTATGTTAAACTGCTTCTCAAGATGACTGGGTAACTCTGTCTGTACTCGTACAAACGGAACAGTTCAACAGGCGTCGTGAAACACTGGCTGACATCTAGTCCAGTTTTCAGGTGATTTGCTTGAGATATGGGCATCTCAGGTTTGACAACTGATTCTGCTGCTGTCCCACTTCCATGTAAATTCTTGGCCTGCCCCCTGGTTAGCTATCCTGGGTGAAAGAATCTTGTCTTTAAAAAAACCCAAACAAACATAAAGGTCATTTTAAAGCCTGAGACTGAGACACCTGCTGATGTACAAGGCAGTGGAAGAAGGCGTGTTAGTCCACAGCCGTTTCCAGCTTCCACTCCTGTGCTTTTATCATTAGACACTGTTTGCCTGACAATTATAGCTTAGTTTTGACCTTGGGTCACTGACATCAGTAGAAGATAGATGTCAGTATCTTAAGGCAAAATCAAGCCTTGATGGTTGGTCACCATTTTTCATCATTCTGTGGTCAGTTATATGAATCACACCAAGAAAAAACATTTCCCTTGTTCACTGAGAAAAGTATGGGATACATGAAAAGATGGGTTGTAAGACTGCTTGAAGCATTATATGCATCTAAAAATTAAAAACCAAAGGGAGCGCTTCTGTTTATTAAATATTTTTCCTTTAGCAAATGGATTCAGTTAAAATTTGCTGATATACTCTGCCATAATTGTTTAAATAAGTTTCTGGTAAAAAGATCTTAAGTTTTGTCTCATTTAGATTGTATTAAAACCATCCTGCTGTCACTTAAAAGTATTGCTTAATTTCTACAACTCTGAAGTCCTCTTAAACTTTCCCTTGGAAGAAATATGACATGACAGCTATCATTTATCTCTATGGTATAGATTTAGCATATTTAAGATACAGAATACAGGAACAATATTAATAAATTACACAGAAGAAGAAAACAAGGTATTTTCAGGTCACGGAAGTGTAAACACTTAAGAAGCAAAAGAAAACTGAAATAAAAAAACCCAAACAAATCAGTCCCCACCCATGCCTCCCTAGTAATCCTATATAATATTTTAATGGAAAAGGGCTAGGTTCAAAGTACATTTAGAGATGCTGTGGAAGCTAAGCCTGCACAGTAAGATAATATATACCTGGGAAACTGTGAATTCTTTTAATAAAAGTAATGTTTTGTACTTTGGCACAGTGAAAACCCAGAAAAGAGATGCATAGCCCACACTTCCTCATACAGCTCCATAAATAAGCACTGTATCTTTTGTTGCAAATCCTCAGCTCTATACACTTGGGACAAGCAACTGCCTAGTGGCAAACAGTTCAGAGAAACAGCACTGAGGAACGGAACGTGGTAATTGCTGCAAACTCATTGTTACCCACTTGATTTCATATAGTCATGGCCAAATCTTCCATCTGTCTCTGCCCTCCAACAACGATTTCAGGACACTTGGAGCTGAAACCAAACTGTGGGGTTTTTTTCTTTTACTCTTTTTTTCCTTTTTCTTTCTTTTTTTTTTTTTTTTTTTTTGGTGTTTAGGCTCTCACCATC
>JAAGAY010003773.1:0-17537 GCA_011801015.1 Ardeotis arabs
GGCGTCTGCAGCCGTTCCTCTCACAGAAACCCTTCACACCAGGCAGGCAGACGCCTCTCAGGGTCTCTCCACATCTCATTCCCATCTCATCTCCTCTCCGCTTCTCTCAGCCGGGCCGGGCCCAGTCGGGCCCAGTCGCCGCCCGGCGGGAGGCCAGAGGGTGAGGGGTGCAAGGCCCACGAGGCTCGCGCCTCCCCCTCTCTGCCCCTGCTTCTGCTTCTTCAGTTCTTTCCTCTTCTTCCTTTTTTTTTTTTTAATTTATTTTCCCCTTCTTAAACACGTTATGGCAGAGGCATTATCAGGGAACATTCTGCTACCAATCGGCTCGGCCTTGGCCAGCAGCGGGTCCGCCCCAGGCCCGGCCGAGTCCACTGGACAAACAGGAGCAACTTCCAGCAGTTTCCTACAGAAGCTGCCACCGCAGCCCCCCTCACTGAACAAAACCAGCACAGTCATTTACTGCAGTGTCACCTCTCAAAAAAAAAAAAAAAAACCCAGCATGGTCTTAATCATGACCAGTGTAGGGGCAAAAATCTTTGCATATTTTTTCTCAGGTTTGGCCCTCACCGAATTCACTGGTGAAAACTTCACCAGTAAGACAGAGCAGACAAGGGCAATTGGAAATCGGTAGTGGAATACTTAAAAACAGCGTATTCTAATTGACAACTGAAGAGAGAAAAGTAGAACATTTTAAGTAAAGAGAAAATTGTTATACTCTTTTCACCTTGAAATTTTCCAAAAAATTATTCACCCTGTCCACAGATTAAGTAAGGTTCTTGCTGTGTCAGATAAACGCTTCTGAAGGGTCAGCCAACAAAAGAAAACCCATTGATCTCTATGATGAGATGACAAGTTCATCACATAGCTAGAAGTACAGCATCTGTATTTCCATTCCACTTCTATTTTATTCATAAAGAATAAAGTAAAAAAAAAATATTATTCACAAATAATAAAAGCTGAAGTCATCATCAAAGGAGAGTAGTAATACTTTCTTCAATCCACCATAAAAGCTACTTTTCTTATATTGCTGTAAGCAGATTATTATAGAAGTAGAGAAAATAAGGCAGATGCCTGGAAAAAAATCAAGACACACATTATCTTCAGTGTGAAATTATCCCTCCAAACCCAGACGGTACTTAAGTATCAACTCAGCACAGTATGGGCGCGTGGCTGATTGTTATTAAACTCCATTGTCTCCGTGTAAATCAATGTATACCTCAAGTATTTTGTCAAAGAGGGGCTAAACAATCCATTGAACTGGGACCTGAGTATGACTACAGGAAGTCCAGATAGGCTTCCACTCTAAATATTTCAATATGACATCACCTGGATTTTGCAGAGAAACAAGATACAGAAAATGTCATCCTATTACTGAAGGGATATCTGGAAAATAAAAAAAAAAAGTGTATAATGTCAGGAATTAATTCAGGTGTTTTTTGAACAGAAGTACAGGAGAGGTCATCCTGAATGTGGAATATTGGAAAAAAATAACTGGGAAAAGAATGGAGAAAAGAACTGCGTCCCAGTCCTCCTCCGCTGTGCCAGGTCAGCCGTCCTGCCAGAAGCTGAAAGAAGTCTTAGCTCTTTCCCTGCTGCCCACCTGTTTGGTTTCTGGAATAGATCTGCCTTCTGTGGTAAAACTGGCTTTCTGAAATCGTTGTCACAATGCACTTCAACATACCGTCTAAATCTACTGCCAGTTGAAGAGGAGATTTAGAAGAATAAAGGACTAATCAGAATAATAAAATTATTAAATAATAAAAATCAAGTAGCTTTACAATAGAGCAGTAATTTCCACATAACCTAGCAGGAGCTGTCAAAGTGCTTACTACCCACACATGTGCATGCCAGAGAGGAAGAAGGAAGATAAAGCCTACGCGTCTGAAGCCTTGAGCAGACGCCATAAATCCATCGCAAGACTGATAGAGCAGAATAACCAAGGACATCAGGAACGAACAAAGACCAGTCAGCAAGAAACCGCCTTGGCAGCAAGAATAAAGTAGGACAAAAGTCTGAGTTCACGCAGCGATGAAGAGGAGGAAACGACCACTGATGAAGTAAACGACCCCCAGAGGGACTGCGACTCCTGAGAACAGACACGAGATGACAGCAAAGACCGGGAAATAACCTGTCCCGTGCGGGTGGAAACGTGTTATAATAATTTCTAGGAAAACTAATGAATATGTAACCAAGTCCTCGGAAGTTCTAGGAATATGTATGTCCGTGATGCATAAATATTGTACCTGTCGCTTAACTCCTCGCACATGTTTGGAGGAGCAATCCCCCGTGTGACTGGCGCTCTAATAAAGAATACCTGCTTAATAGTTACCTGGACTATTAAATTTATTTTATAATAGATTTATCGGCTTCACAGTTTTCACAGAGTCACAGGATGGTTTGGGTTGGAAAGGACCTTAAAGCCCACCCAGTCCAACCCCCCCTGAAAGCAGCAGGGACATCTCCAACCAGATCAGGTTGCTCAGAGCCCCGGCCAACCTGGCCTGGAATGTTTTGGAAAGAAAGGTCTCAGAAAGTGTGCATTCCTGCAAGTTTTGTGAAAACGAGTGGCCAGGCAGAGCAGCGAGACCTTCTCAGTGCTCCCACTGAGGGAAAGGCTGAGGCCGTGAGCTCGCCCAGAGGCAGAAGATGGCCGCCCAGCACCTCACCACACCACTGGCTCTGCCGGGCCAAACGCGCAGCAAGAAGGGGGCAGAAAGTCTCCTAGGCATGGCAGAGAGCAAAGCTTACGAGGGCCTTATGGGCCACAGGAAAGAGCTGCTGCTACGGTGCGGGTGACGAGCAGGCAGCTGGGGCTACCCCGCCCAGCGACAGTGCTCGTGGGGCTGCTGGTGCTGGCCACGGTGTTGGGCAAGGCCCCGGCCATGCTGGCGTTCGTGGTGGACCGCAGCCTCCGCACGCAGGGCAACTTCTTCCTCAACCTGGCCGTCGCAGACCTGCTGGTGGGTGAGTCGCGGGGCATGGGGAGAGGGGGAGGGTCGCGGTCCGCAGTGCTTCACACGTCACCGCCGAGCTCTGTCCGCAGGAGGCTTCTGCATCCCCCTCTACATCCCCTACGTGCTGACAGGCGAGCGGAGACTCGGCAGGGGCTTGTGTAAGCTGTGGCAGGTGGTGGACTACCTGGCGTGCACCGCCTCCGTCTTCAGCATCGTCCTGATCAGCTTCGGCAGGTTCACCAAAGCCGTAAGGGCCGGGGTGGGCTGCAGGGGCTCCCAGGCTGCCCTTTCAGACAGGATGGTTTGTAGGGCACCTGGCTCTCAGCACCTCACTCACACACCACAGGAAACAAGGGGTATCTGGGCAGGGCCCCCCAGTCCTCGAAACAGTCCTGGGAGCTTTGGCAGAAAAGACTTCCCGTTTTTACGTTGAGAGAGGTACTCTGTTGTAGAAACAGGCAGGTTGTATATGCTACTGCTCCAGCTAGAAGGGCAGAGGGAACTAGGTTGTATTTATTTCCTCCCCAGCCACACCTTGAGTACGCTTTAGAAGTATTACCCAGCAGAAACAGACCATCTCGCAGAACGCGGCAGTGCGCCTGTGACAACCGATAGCCCAGGCCAGCCCAGACAACCGATAGCCCAGGCCAGCCCAGCCTCATCCCAGCTGCAGCAGGAGGCAGAGAACAGATCTCGCCACGCACACCGGACTCTCAGAGGGAATGAGATGTGTACAGCTGGGTACGGTTCAACAGCGGCAGAACAGAAATTAACATCTTTCACAGGATGCAAATGCTGTTTCCATGAAACAGCCACAGAAACTGGAGCCTTGCCTCAGCCACGCGGCATGTCAGGAGTAGACTACACTTTGCACATTCAAAAGCTAACTTCGTTTTCACGTAGACCATACTGCCTCAAACTATTTTGGATGGTGCCAAAATAACACATTTTACCTGCTAATAGGTTTCACTCTTCTACACGCACTTCTTGGTTATTCTTCAGTGTTCCACCCACATTTCCTTAAAACGTTAATTTAGCTTCGCTGCTCATTCTAAATCACACGAAGAGGCAATGACACTTTTTTGGCAAACAATACAAAGAAGGGCTGCAAGATCACTTTCATAGTTCATACATGACAGCGTTTTAACAACTTCATTTCTTCCACTGCAAAAAGAACAGATTAATTCTTAAACAGTCAACACTTAGCAATTCCTTTCTTTTCTGGGTTCCAAATTAGCCAGGAATTTTGCGTTCATAAACCACACTCTCATGACTATACACACAGTATAAATATATAGACTGGATGGTTTCAGAAACAGAAACTGGTTATAATAAATGAAAAAAAAAAAAAAGATTAGCTACTTCAAAATACTTGAACTTAATCCCCCGTATAAAAATCCCTCCCCAGGCAGGAATACAGGAGCTGTCTGCTGGGTTAGGGCAACATAAGGACATATGAACAGGAATATATGAAGTTGTAAGTTATTCTCTCTCTCAATTAAAACTGTAATCTTCCTACAAGACTGCTCCCGAAATAATTAGTAGTTTTGTCAAGGACTGCCAAATCAGACCTGCTTCGGACAAATGCAGGATTCCTCAGCTTGCACGGGTATTCTGCCAGAACAACACTGGCTCTGGAGATCAAAATCCACGGATTGGGACAATAAACGTTAATCCTATACAGATTTCAAGCTTGAGGACTTCATATTCCAAAACACCGTGTGGCCACTGCAGAGATGTGAAGATTGAATTCCACTTCACTATATTAAATATTAATATTGTCCAGTACAACAGGGAATTAGAAAATTGAGATGATCATCCTGATTTTAAGACTCTACTGAGTTCTATTGCTGATATGGTTTACTGACTCAGTATTACTGACATCCAAGCTTTTTTTTTTTTTTTGCACCTTAGCATCTCTATTTTCCAAGGGAAATCAGTTACTCTTCCTCTAAAGCACTTTCCAGACCACAACACTCCATCTATCCATCTTAATTGCAGATAAAGAGTTCTGCAAGTACTTTGTAAAATAATGAAATTAAGGATATCAAACAGAAGTAAAAGCTATTATCCATTAATTTGTGTGTGTGTGTGATTTTTACATTAAGAAAAAAAACGCTCTCTACAAAGCAGAAGAACGAACTTGCATGTGTGTTCTATGAATTCAGATCCTTTTATGTATTTTAAATTCTTTACAAATTCTAAATAAGTGAATTTTGAATGGCGATGTTTTTAGACATTCTGTCAACTGCTGCCACAGCTAATGCAATTGAACATTGGCAACAACCAATTCTAGAAATAGCAGTGGCTATTTGCTTTGGCAGAGCCGTGCTTTGCCAGCTCTTAAGATCCAATGCACATTCTCAGAACATATCCAGTCACCTTGATACTGCTTCTTGGAAGGGATATTTTAGAACAGCTTTCCTGTGGTGCTGGTAAGCTTGGTATAGCTCTCATCCCTAAAGCGATGTGTTGCCAACCCTCACAGGCGACAGAGGGCCCTGTTCCAAGGCAGCCAGGTAACTGGTTGATACTAGTCACGTATGGGACTTCACTTTTCTCTCTCTCAGGTCAGTTACAGGGCTCAGAAAGGGATGAGCAGAAATGCAATACTGAAGATGATCGCTGTATGGATTGCTGCTTTTCTTCTCTATGGTCCAGCCATTCTCAGCTGGGAGCACATGGCCCAAAAGAGCATCCTCCCCGAAGGAGAATGTCAGGCAGAATTCTTCTACAACGGGTATTTCCTAATGATTGCCTCTACTATTGAGTTCTTTACACCTTTCATCACTGTTACATACTTCAACTTAAGTATTGACCTCAACATCAGGAAACGCACATCCCTCAGAAATGAAAACCTATCACCTGGTCAAGAGGACTGTGAAAAGAGTTTCCAGGGGGAAAAAAAGGAACATACTGTATTTTTTGTAAAACCTGCTAATGGACACAAACATAAAAAGAGAGCAAGCAGCCTTACACCCCAAAAAAAAGGCTTCAAGGCTCAGCCTACATAAGCTTGACAATCAGTCATTAAATTCAACTGTCGATCAAGACCTTCCACCACTTCAGGTGGAAGTCGAGACCAAGCCTCACAGGGATGGTTTCTACAAAACTACAGAAAGCATATGCAACACCACCAGCAGAGTGGACATTATCAACACCATGGCAAATAGATTTAGACTTTCCTGGGATAAAAGAGTAGCAAAATCCTTAGCAATTATTCTCGGTGTGTTTGGGTTGTGCTGGGCTCCATACACACTTCTGATGCTCATCAGAGCAGCTTGCCACGGAGCCTGTGTGCAGCATTCACTCTATGAGACGTCATTTTGGCTTCTGTGGGGGAATTCAGCCGTTAACCCTGTTCTGTACCCACTGTGTCACATGAGCTTTAGGAAAGCCTTTATAAAACTCCCGTGTCCAGGAAAAGCCAAAATTCATCCTCATATTTTTATGTGGAAAAAAAAAAAAAGTGAAGGTTGACAGTACATCTTGCTCAGTGGGAGCTTAAAGTGGCTGATACTCACCTGGAAGTAGTAAGCACAATGTGCAGGAGGTGGTTTATGGGATACTGCTAAGGAGGTACAAGTGTAGGTATTTATGAGCGTACAGAAATACAGCGATACATGTAGAGAAATAACAGCAATTGAAAAGAAAGGTAATTTCTGAAAGCTCTTTGGGAAATGATGCAAACAGTATATTTTCTGGTAATGGTGCGCTAGCATTAAAGTGCTGAAAAGGGAATACAACGTTCATGACCAATAATAACTGTAAATATTGCTGGGAAGGGAATTTCATGAAGTGTTAACCTTGGACCTGTTACGCTTTATCCCCAAACACACTCAAAGACGCCAAAGGTCTCAGCTGTTAAGGGCAGTATGCTTTTTTCCCCCACTTTAGTGGCAAGCCAGACAAGATCATGACCAACGCAAAAAACTAAATACTGGTGTCCAGGTAAAGCATGGGACAAGAGGCACCACAACAGTCAGGTGCCAGAGAACTGGGCGATTGTAGAAGGTAAGGGAGCACTGACTGGAGTGGAAAAAGTGATTGAGAAATAAGAGAGCAGCATTTTTAGTAGAACTAAGCTCAGGGACAGGAATATAAAAGGGTTCTGAGCTTTGTGACAGGAGATGTGAGAACTGAGAGTCCATACACAGGAAGAGATTCACCATGAGTTTCCCCCCTCAGCTATGACTTCCCTGCCCCCTGTGTCCTGGTTTCAGCAGGGATGGAGTTAATTTCCTTCTCAGTAGCCGGTGTGTTTTGGATTTCATGTGTGAAGAATGTTGATAAAAACACTCTGATGATAGGAGTTGTTGTTAATGAGACCAAGGACACTGTCTGGCTTTCCAAGTCTCGTTAAGGTCTCGTTAATGTGCAGATGCGGGAAGCTGGGAGAAGGACAGACAGAATAATTGACCCAAACTGGCCAAAGAGAGTGTTCCATGCCATGAACGTCATGCTCAGTATATAAGTGGGGGGTGGCCCATGGGAGGGGGCAATTCTTTTCCGGGCACCCTTGGCATCCTTTTCTTCTCTCTTGCTTGCTGGCATCGTTCCCTCTACCTTGCTAGCTTACTCTCCCCCCTTTGCTTGCTGCTCGGTGTCGTTTCCGTGATCGCTGCTCAGGACGGGCTGCGTCGGTCATTCGGACATCGGGTGGTGAGAAACTGTACATTGTTCATTTTGTATATTTTGCATATATTAATATCCTTATATTCTGTTAGCTTTGTAGTTTTTAGTATTTTTAGTAAACTGCTTTTATCTCAACCCATGAGTTTTCCTTTGTTCCCAACTTCTCTCCCCCCGTCCTGCTGGGTAGGGGGAGGGTAAGCAAAGAACTGTGTGGTGATCCGGGCTAAACCACCACACCCTGCCAGGATCCTGCATGGGCACAGATCTACTTGAGTCAAACCTCTACAGGACCCATGGGTATCACTCTTCCATCTTCTGCTCTAAGTACAGAGTAAGCACATCTCATATGTCTGTGAGATCTATGGCAGACAGATCTTGCTATAGACAGAGAGGTAAACTTCCCTTGGAGTCATTTTAAAAACTTTTCTAATTAGATTTTTACTAGTTCTAGATAGTTCTAAAAGGAAAAAAAGGTTGTTGAACTATCCCTCCATCAAGTCATGAGTGGTTAAAAAAGTATTACTTGAAGTGTTTAGACATTTCCCAAGTCATGCATCACGAGTAGCATGACTCAAAAGTCTGTTCAGATTCACAGTCTTGCTACTGACCACACGTGTGAAACAGAACGTGAACAACTACATCCTGCTTCTGCACAAGAGAAGCTCACACAGCCAGATCCCTGGAGTTTTGACTAGATCCGTCCCACAAGAGGTATCAATCTGAACATCACTAGTGATACAAGTTTGTTTCCACCATCGTAAGCATTTTCTACTTAGCTTGGCACACACTTCCCTTTGCTTTAATTAAATTTAATTAAATGAGTGATAGCTATTATAATATACTATAAGAGCGATGGCTATTGAACAGCCGTAGTTGTCCATTGCCACAACCAAAATGCACGTTAGTACGGTTGATCTTAAAGTTTACAGACAGTATTTTGAAATTAATTACTTTGCAAAATTTCAATAAAAGTAATTAAGAACTGTGGAAGAGTCCTAACTTTGTAGCCTTAACACGTGGCACATGGGGAAAAGCACTAGCCTACAACGTTTGGGTAACTGCAATTGAAATCACAAAACCACTGTTCAAAGACAATTCCCAAGTTACAAGGATGATCCTGAGGATTAAACAAACGTGGTTAACAAATATTAGAAGCTAGGAGGGCTTATCCCTACTATATGAATGTATCTACATGAGCATGATCATCATGTTTCGTAACAAAGCAATCACCGTAACAGGTCTCTTAAGAGGAAGAGCATCAGCAGATACGCAGCAACATTAAGATTTTTGAATGGCATTATTTATACCACTAGGCAGGTAAAGCCATTAGATTATCTCCCCATTCCTCCTCCCCTCCACGCCAGACTCGTACATCAGTAGATCAAGGATTTAATTGTTCTCTACTCAATAATTCTTGTTTCCAGGACCATATGTGCCTTTTTCAGAAAACAGGTAGCACAAAGTTATTGGACACTCCCACCAAGGTCTCATTCACTGTCCAGTCAAGCCAGGACAATTTTCACAACAGCAGTCAACTCAAGGTGTAAGCAGGTTCAGAAAATTTTTCACCATGAGAGTTGTAGATCACTGGAACAGGTTGCCCAGAGAGGTGGTGGATGCCCCATCCCTGGAAACATTCAAGGCCAGGCTGGATGGGGCTCTGAGCAACCTGATCTGGTTGGAGATGTCCCTGCTCCTTGCAGGGGGCTTGGACTAGATGACCTTTGAAGGTCCCTTCCAACCCTAACCATTCTATGATTCTATTCAGTCAAGCTAAAACAGACATCTCAAAGTTTTCACCAACTGGCATTAACCTACAGCCCAGACCAGCCTTCACAGGAGCTGCCACTGCCAATTGCTCTACTGCTTCGTTCCTACAGCTTCATCATTTCATTGCCACTTGTCTCTCTAGCACAGACCTAGAATCCAGTGGGATTCTCCACCGCTCTCAAGACACATCATAAAAGCATTCTGAAATGTGAACACGCATCATGTCTGCATCACTTGGAAAAATAATGGGTTTGAATGATAAAATTCTACATTAGAAATGCCGGCAGCCTCCCAGCTTGTCCAGGTTAACTATGCCTTGGTTGGTCTGTCCCTACAAAGCAGAAGTTCCTTTGTTTTGTCAGAAGGTGCAGTGTTATCACGGGGTTCAAGAGTGGGCTCTGGAGAGACGTGAAGCAAGAGGTGTTAATAGCAACTTTATTGTTTCACTGGTGCAAAATCATGATACCGAATAAACTTGTGTAACGCATTTTCCCCTAAATTTACAGTAATGAAGGTTATACATATCTATATAGATTGCAATTTCTGTATTTTTATACTATTTGGAACAAAATTATCTTGATAAATAGGCCCTGTGCACAGTACTGGCCCTCACTGAATGTCAGAGCCTTAATATGCAAAATATAACTTCTGGTTTTGAACATGGTACTTTAAAACTCTCCAAACATGCATTAATATATTCTAGTTTTTAGGGAAAAATACTACACTTAGTCTTAACTTGCATTAAAAGAAAAGCACAAGCAGAATCTGACATACAATAATCCCAAAAATCTGATGCTCTGTAAAGATCAGACACAGTTCAGATGACAGTCACTGCCCGTTTAAAACTCTAGTGCTACAGAAGCAACGGGGAACAGATAGAAGAGAAGTCAGAACCGAAGAGCCCTACCGTGTCATACGGATTTCAAGTAAGGTTTCCGCCACGCTAACTGATGAAACCTGTAGTTGCTGGTCCAACCTTTCAAATTTGTTAGGGTACTCAACACAAGGGTTTGAAGTGCCAGACTGAACACATGAACGTTAACTTAACTTGACATTTCTGAAAGGCACAACCTATGAAGCTATCTAAAAAAACATACGGTATGTAAAAGAAAAGAGATAAGTACAGCGTGTATCTTCCTAAAGAACAAGACCTTCATAAATTGGCCCCTCAGATTCTGGTGATTCCCTCCTCAGGCGCAAGTGCTCCAGTGTGTTGTGAAAGTGTTTGTTAATTTGTTCTGTTTCTTCAGTAGACTCAAGGTTTGGGAGATCTTCTCTTATCTTCTGTATAAGCTGATTCAAAACTTGAATTGTCACCTACAGGAGAACATTAACAAAAGTCATCAACAAGACCGGTGTGTAAGTGTATAGACATTAGTTCTAACAGAGTTGTCTCTAAACTACTGGTATTTGGACAGTTCTTAGAAATATTGATAAGACCGTAGGCAGACACACTGTTGGAGACTGCATTCTCTTGCTCCTCATAGGACCATCGTGATTTCAGATTTTTGTAGTTCTCCTCAGCCCAGCAAATGTGAAGAACTTTTTAAATCATTAACCTGATAGCTTTGTAACTTTTACCAGTTTATTCTAAAAAGCTTTGATCAAATAAAGCACGTGATCAGGTTGTCTGTGCACTCTAACACAAGCTGTTCTTGCAGAAGTCAGTCAGGATGGCAATATCAGATTTAAAGTTATTCTGAGCGACCAAGCAATTACCTAGGACCGTACGGCTGCCTATGGTGCTAAGCCCAGTGCTACACAGAACACCGCTGTATCCAGGGACTACTTCTACACGTGCCAAGTGCTTTGAAATTCAAAGTTTATTTTCATCTCCATCAGATACAGCATCTCCTATACTAGAACACTACTGTAGCAGGAAGCCACTTCAGTTGCTGGCAAGTCAGCAAATCCCCCAAATCTCTTTAGACGTTGTCTGAGAACTACAGGGTTTTCATCAATGTCTGCTCGTGATGAGATGATGACATCAGATGGGATGTTGATCTCTACTTGACCAAGCAGCTTTTTCAAACTGGGTGAGTTTACTAGTTATCTGCTACAAGAAAATGTATGAGGTAACTATCTCAGACTTCAGGTGCAGGACTTAAACTGGTACATGAGATACCGTATCTCTTTCTTAAAATTAGAGCTTACACCAACCATTTGTGACACACTCAGCAGCGACCTTGAAGAGCTGCAAGAATTTTCTTCTCCTTATGTACTGTCGTAGCTCAGCCCCGATCAGGACCAGACTACGCAGTCACTGTCTCACTCCCCCACCCTCCGAGAGAACAGGGAGAGATGATATAAGAAAAAGGCTCAAGGTTTGAGATAAGGACGGGGAGAGATCCTTAAAGTTATCAAGAATTGACTACTCTGTTGTTATTACCAGAACTTGAGTCTCTCAGGAAAGTCTACAAAGCAAGTTGAAGAGGCACGATTTAGGGTATAAGCATGAATGAAGAGCTTAAATAAACGCTCTTTATAAAAGCAGCAGCAGAGAGAATGCATTTCCACTCACCGCCTCATTTTCCTTTTCATAAAAATAGATATATCTGTTCAGAATTTCTATGAAAAGTTGCACTTGCAGAGAAGGGTCCATGCACTGATTTGCTATCTTCAGAGCCTTCTTTAGGCACTCCATCACTCTTTTTCCTCCATGAAGCTAGAAGGAAAAAACCAAAAGTTACAACAAATAAAAGAACCTTAGGGAGTTCCAGAATCTTTCCTTCACAATATGTGTGAAGGCATTTCCTGCTGGTCTACCACAGAAACACAAAACCACACAAACTGGGCAGAACAAGTTGTCATTGAAAACTTACCTTTTAAATTTTGTTAAATCAGGCAGTAACACGAGCAGTTGGTGAAAGCATTCAATTATGACATCAATGAACTCAATTTTGGAATATGTACACTAATGCACACTTTGAGAAAGAGGTATCAAACACTGCTCTTTATAATTACAACAGCTTATGTGACAAGCCCTAAAGACCACTTTTTTTTTTTTTTTTTTAACTTCAACAACTCGTATCTTTAGTTTGGAAGTTTACTAGTGCATGTGCAAACAGAACTACTATAATAAAAACATGCAAAATGCAGACTGTGCTTTGAAAGCCAGGGTTAAACTCGTTGACACTTGTTGTAGTTCAGCCCCGCTCGGGACCAGACTACGCAGTCGCTCTCTCACTCCCCCCACCCTCCGAGGGAACAGGGGGAGACGATATAAGAAAAACGGCTCGAGGTTTGAGATAAGGACGGGGAGAGATCCTTAAAGTTACTGTTACGGGCAAAACAGACTCGACTTGGGGAAAACTATTCATTTATTATTAAAACCAAAGCAGGAGAATGAGAAAGAGAACAAGATAACATCCCCCCCCACCCCTCCGTCTTCCCGGGCTTAACATTATCTCTGCCACCTTCCCCCCCGAGTGGCACAGCGGGGAAGAGGGAATGGGGGTCACGGTCAGTCCATCACACATCGCTTTACGCTGCTGCTTCATCATCGGGGGAAGAACTCCTCACATTCCTCCCCAGGCTGCGGGGGGATCTCTGCTCCTCCGTGGGCTCCCCGGGCTGCAGGGGGATCTCTGCTCCTCCGTGGGCTCCCCGGGCTGCGGGGGCACAGCCGGCCTCACCACGGGCTGCAGGGGAATTCTGGCCAGGAGCCGCATTGCTGCTCCCCCTCCTTCTGCACTGCCCTTGGCGTCTGCAGCCGTTCCTCTCACAGAAATCCTTCACACCAGGCAGGCAGACGCCTCTCAGGGTCTCTCCACATCTCATTCCCATCTCCTCTCCTCTCCACTCCTCGCAGCCGGGCCAGGCCAAGTCGGGCCCAGTCGCCGCCCGGCAGGAGGCCAGAGGGTGAGGGGTGCAAGGCCCACACAGCTCGCGCCTCCCCTCTCTGCCCCCGCTCAGCTCCTTCACATCTTATCTTCTTTTTTTTTTTTTTCCTGTTTTTCCCCTTCTTAAATAAGTTATCGCAGAGGCGTTATCAGGGAACATTCTGTCACCAGCTGGCTCGGCCCTGCCCAGCAGCGGGTCCGCCCCAGGCCCAGCCAAGTCCATTGGACAAAGGGGAAGCTTCCTGCAACTTCTTGCAGAAGCTGCCACCGTAGCTCCCCCTCACTAAATCAAACAAGGACAACACTCAAAAGCTTTCATGGCACTTCCACCCTTAAATTTGAGTTTTCTCCATTTTTGTATTTATGCAGCTTACACTGCAGTGAGATTTAGAAGCTTTATATATTAGAATACATTCCAATCATATCTACCTCAGTAAGTGACAGATCTTCCTTTAGAAGTAAGTGTCTTCAGAAGAAAGGCAGAACTATGTTACTGAGGTAGGACGTGTGACCCTGCTGCTGCTTTATTCTTACCTCCTCTCCATTCTTGTCAGTATTTCGGCCAGACCAAAACAGATGGGCACAAGTGCTCACAGCCCGGCATTGGTCTGGCTTCTTAAGGAGCTTAGAGGCTGCCAGTGCACACTGAGTCCTCAAAGGCTCATGGTTCTCCTCACTGAAGCACTTCATCCTCTCAAAGGTCCCAATTATCAAGGTGATTGCAGCCAGCTGTGCTTTTGAATCACTGATTTCATCTTCATATAGAGAGAAGGCCTAGGCAAGGGAGAAAGCGAGACTCAATCACCGCTTTACAACACGTCAGAAAGACCACAAATCACACCTGCTAATGACATGGCAGGAAAGGGCCCGGTTTTACATTTGTTAAAAGCTTCAGGCAGGAAAAAAAAAAAAGATCTTTCATTGAGTGTCAAAATCGATTTAAATCCACTGACAGGAAATAGTAAACAAATGTGATCCTACGTATGATCTGAAGATTGAGTTTTTCCCCATTTAAAGCATCTGTTCAAATACAGAACTTCAGTAGCAGCCAGTCCCTGAAGAGGATTTGGTTCCTTGAAACACACAAAACAGTACAGCAGAAGTGGAGTGGCAGGTCAGTGACCACAGAGAAGGGAAGAAAAGCATTTGCACTGCCGCTACATGGATGAAGAGCCTTGAGAGAGCACAAGACCAGAATTCTTGAACGATATCTCTAACAGAAGGTACAAAATTGTCACGCTGCTCTCATCTTCAGAATTGCGCTACAATGGGAAGTGACACAAGACAGTGAGGAAAGATTAGAACAAAGCTTGCAACACAGACAACATTAGAGATGTTGGTTCTTCATCTGATGGGCAGGTTTTTGGAACAAATAAGGCTTAAGACCAAGTGACAGGTTAACGTGGATTTTCAGAGTAGTTGATAACAGGTTTCAATACAAGGATTCTAATGAGCAGAGCCCAGCATGTGAACACTGCAAATTTTAGAGAATTCCAAAGAGTGCTTGTGGCCAGGGCACTACCAGTTGGGTAACAGGAGCTGGGAGACAATCTCAGAAGGAGCGTTTCATGTTGAGAAAGCTACACTCCTCCAGTGAATCACCTATCCGAGTAGGAGGCAGCATTGCAACACACCCCACGTTGTCCGACCGAGTATTCAAATCGGTAGCAACGGAGCTTTATTCCGCAGCACCCTGGGAAGCAAGAATGAAAATGAGGAATTTCTACCAGCATTAGCTGTCACTCATTTCAGCCGTTTTAATCACACTGGGTGGTTCAGTGTTCAGGAAACCTACTCAAGCCAAATTTCAGGGAGCATAGGACAGCGACTGTAATAGCTGGACACTCACCTGGGACATGAATTCATAGGCCACAGTTTCGTGATTCTCAAAGCCAATCTCTCCTGCAGCCAGTGCTCCTTGTAGGAAGAGACGGAGAGGCAGCTCTGCCAGTTCTGCTTTGATCAGAGCACTGATGGTCTGATGAGCAAACGAGAAGATCTTCTGGCACTTCTTTTCCCATTTGTCATCCTAGAGAAGTCAAACAAGTCAAAGTTTGAACAAGACTAATTGCTATAAGGAAAAGAGAATCTAAATTGTAGTAAGATCTGTTAAGTGCTCCAGCCTGTTGTCTTCTACTGCAGCTACTGATTTACTGAATAGTAGTGAGCGCCCTAGCAGAACTGTGTTGACCTAAGTGGGTCTTCTCAAAGTATTTCTTCCATTTACAAGAAGTTCACACCCATTTTTCCTACCAGCTCATAGAAACCTTCCTCAGAATTCTACACTAAATTGCAGTTACCACAGCTATGCTTAGAACACAACTGAGCAAAAGCCTCATTGGCTAAGTGGAGAAAAACTCTATTCGGTCTGGAGCAGTCAGAAGTGAAAGAGAATTTTAAAACATTCATTTGAGGAGTGTTAGAACAAACAGCATTTTAACTTATTTCCCCACAATAAAGGAAAATGCATATTAAAGCTAACTATCGCAATCAGAAAGCATTAAAGGGTCAAAATGGATCAGTGATTGTTTCAGTGTGCACTTTTGCAACTACTGTATAAGTTAACCTACAAAGAAGCACTTGCTTTTAGAAACATTAAAATAGTATAGCTACAGATTTAGAAGTTGATAAATTTCAATATCCAGATTTAAATCAATGTCTTGCCATCACTTGCAGTGTCCTAGTTCTCTAGTCTCCGTGTAAAAAACACATAGTCACCTTCATGAATAAATGCAACTAGCCAATTTCTGCTTCACCGTTCCTCAAGTGCTGAGGTAATTTAATATGAATTAATAAAAATCCTCCTTAAATTAGAAAGTATTCACACCTCAAGTAAAAATCTCCCTTGAGAAAAGAAAAAACCACTAGCATTCTGTATCGAGTCTTACCATACTCTAGCCAGATAAAATGCATTTTTAAGAAAGCCAAAAAGAAGCAAGTATACAAATGTTACCCAGAGGTCAACTTACCACTCTGGAGTTCTCTTTGTAGCGAAAAGCAAGCTGGTACGCAGCAAAAACCAGCGGTGGCAGTGTAAAACGAATACGTTGGTTCCCACCTGCACCAAAGTGTTTCCGGGCAGTGTTTAGGATCTACAACAAAAACAAGGTAAGCTCAAAGAGTTCTTTTAAGTTATAGTGCAAATAATGCACCTCTAATCTGCACTCTATGGAACAAGAGCATCAGAAAGACGTGGTGTTACCATCAGAGAAATTACTGTACTTTGAGGGGACTACGTACAAGTTGCTTTACTCAAATTGAATTTGTGTAGTCTCTGTAGCTTAAAATATGTTCCCGGCCCAAAGTTTTCCCACAGCTGCTTAAAAAAGTGTTAGGCAACACTTGTTGCACTATATTAACTGCAGATACATTTTTGGATTGCGCAGCAACAGGGGAGTTGCCTGAGCTTGCATTTAATAATGACACTGGATACATTCTGTTCTCAACGCAGTGGAAGCTACAAAAAGGACTGTTCTTTACCGTAACCTGTAAGAAAGTAAAAGAAACAAACCAAGTTTCATGAATGTAAGCACTTAAGTCAATAAGGCTCCTCATACTCAGAGAAAGACTACGGTGCCACATTCTGGTGGCCATCCCTGCAACTTTTGCGATTTTTCCCTGGTTTTAGTTTTCCATTATGCTGACTAGAGACAGCTCCTTTTGCCTTTCTCAGCTGTGAGCACCAGCTGCACACGCAACATGACTGCGATACTTGGCTGCCTATCACCCTTCTTCTAAACCTGCGGAGAGGGACTACAGAGCTTTATTTGTATTGTTAGCTTCGCCCCTTCCCCTTATTTGGGGATTATTTCTATCTATTGATTTAGTTAGTCATGTATTCTCACAACCAGAATTCTTGGGAGTAGCTAGAATTCCAGGTATCAGAAAAGAAATTAATCAATCTGCTCCAAGCTCAACACTACGTCACATTTGTTGTTTGTAATATCCCGGCTCCCTTTCATAGAATCATAGAATGGTTAGAGTTGGAAGGGACCTTCAGAGGGACCTTCAGAGGTCATCCAGTCCAACCCCCCTGCAAGGAGCAGGGACATCTCCAACCAGATCAGGTCGCTCAGAGCCCCGGCCAGCCTGGCCTGGAATGTTTCCAGGGATGGGGCATCCACCACCTCTCTGGGCAACCTGGGCCACTGTTCTACAACTCTCATTGTGAAAAATTTTTTCCTAATGTCCAATCTGAATCTACCCCCCTCTATTTTAAAACCATTACCCCTCGTCCTGTCACAACAGGCCCTGCTGAACAGCCTCTCCCCATCTTTCCTGCAGCCCCCTTGAGGTACTGGAAGGCCGCTATCAGGTCTCCCCGGAGCCTCCTCTT
>JAAGAY010003774.1:0-15301 GCA_011801015.1 Ardeotis arabs
CGAAAAAAAAAAAAAAAAAAAAAGTAAGAGGTGCTGCCAAATAAAACCGTGCAAGAAGAGCCCCGCCGCCGTTCCCAGTCCCCGCGGTCCGTCCCGCCCGTGTCCGTGGTGCTGGTGTCTGCCCGCCCGCCCGTCCGCAGCAGCTGCCCGGGCTCCCGGCCTCGCACCGGCGGCTGGCAGCTCGCCCCCTTCCCGGGAGCACCGGTTACGCAAAGCGTTTCTCCTCCGCACTGCTCGGACGGGGATTTGCGGTGCCCCAGGTGTTACCGTACGGCAGAAACCTGTCACTCGGCAAAGCCCGGCCCCCGCCAACCGGCGGGATGGGGCCGGCACCGGCAGCTGCTGCCGCCCCGCTGGACGGGGCCCTCCCACCGCCCGGGCCTCCCCGGCGGACGCTGGCAGCTGGGATTAGGCAGCACAACGCGCGCTTGTTTACCAGCTTAATTGCTCGGGTTTAATTGCCTGGGAAGCTATCCCAGATGCAAAGTACGCTGAGGCCACAATACACAGATAAATTAATTTGACTAAACCTTAACGATGCTAGTGTGCTTGCTAGTACGCCAGGAGCTGATCGAACGGTGTTTTGAAAAATATGTCTTCAGCAAACAAAATTTTTTAAAAAAATACAGTAAAAGAACCGCACATCTTACAAGGTCAGTGCCTTGCAGTCACATTCCTGCCACATTCCTGGCCAAACACCTTTGCAGAGGACATCAACTATTTGCTACTTTCTGTCTCTCCTCAGTCCCTTTCCTCTTCACTCTCTCTTCTCAAGATCTTACCAGCATCCTGGAAAATAGATGGGTAGACCACATACTGTAGACCACATCTTACTTCCTTCTCTTCTCCAGCCCCTTTCTTCTTCCGATTGTAGGGCTGAAACTGGAAATGAACCCACTTTTTTTTTCTCTCCAAACCCATCCATCTGTCCAAGCACACTTTCTTCCAGCCTAAACTTCCCAGTCCCTTTCAGTACCCTTCTCAACCCTAGCCTCTCCCTGCTCACTGGTTTCTTCCTCTGTCAACACAAGTGTGCTGTGATCACTCCATACAGAACATAAATTGCTGCTCTGCTTTCATTCTTCTCTTCAGCTACATTATCTTTGTGTTGAAAGCTTACAGGCATTGTTGAAGGCTCCTCTTCTTCTATTTTTAAATTTAATTGCTTCCAGTTTGTCTTTTGCTTCCTCACTGAGATTGAACAAAGTCTCTGTCAACTTCTTATTCCTCACTGGACCTCAAGATCTCAGCAGTTCCTTGACCTTTTGTGCTGCTTAGATACTGTCAGAGATACCCATACTTAGGTTGTCTCATCTGCCAGCTCCAAATCTACTGGGGACTACATGAAGAAGGAAGTAGGCTTTAGCCTCCCATGTTCATCTCCCAGTTCTCTTCTGAGGCTGTGGGAACTTGCATGGCACCAGTGAGGTACTAATTCGGAAACAGAGAGTAAGGAAAACTCACGCTGCTAGGCAGAAAGCACATCTGGACATTTGCAATCCACTGCCCACTATTGGAAATCCACTGTCATGGGCCAGCTACCTATTGAGCAACAAATACGAGGTTTCAGATGTTCAGCACACAGAGAATCACAGAATGCATGAAGAACTTCCTTATGTGTCACTGGGGATTTTTAGACACAGTTACCTAAGAATTTCTGTATCACATTATCCACAGCTTTTGCAAATCTGTCCTCACCTTATGTTCTTACTATCTCTTTGCCTAATCCATTGTCTCGGTATTTTCTTTTCTGTTCGTTAATTTGGTACAGTGGAGATCTTGCCTCATATTCAGTGTAAAACAAGCAAAAACTATACCACTATGATTCAGCAATCTTAGAGCTTTCTTTACAGCATAAGTTTTTTGTTGGGCTTTTCTTACTATTATTATTATTCTTTTTTTTAAGTAGCATTTTGTCAGGTTTAACAAAATGTTTAGTCTTGCAAAAGATGACTGTGGCTGATGTCATGTGCACAACTGTGCAGATCACTTTTATGTGTATCGCACAGCTCTGACTAGACTCTTTTCATTCTATCTCTAGGCGACTACCAGTGGCTTACTAGGTCTGGTCTAAAGATCACACCTTCCCTTAATACATTCTCTCAAATCATTTGTGATTACTTTTTTCCTCACTCCTCAAATCCAGCATTTTTGCCCTTGTAGTCATGAATCATGATACCATCCAATTATAAGATTTTTAAGAAAAATGTGTTTGTGCATCTAGTGAACCATGCCCTTCCCTGTCCCCGGCGTGTGTGGGGTGCCATCTTAATGAACACGTTCTTCTGTACCCCATATGCTTTGTGATTATCATCCTCTGAAGCTTCCAGAGCTCTCCCTTGTCAGGGGTCACATCTGCTGCCCTGACTCCAAAATGAACGCTATTCTCTTTTTCCACGCATCTGTTCTGCCCCATTTCTGCTTCTCCTGCCCTGCGCAGTCTCCTCCTCAGCTCTGTCTCCCGGCCTCTCACTCATTTGACAAGGTGGGAGCTGTTTGGAAGAGAAGACTTTTACTAAACAGACAGAAATTCCTGAGTGGGCTGGAGTTTCACAGGATCACCATGAGACCAGCAAAAATCTTGCCTTTTGGGAGGAATTTATAAGAATTATAAACACTGCTTGTTATCTTAGGGTCATCTCTGACTCATTTCTAGCCTTTATCCTACTCTTTCTCTTCATGGCCAAAATTTTACTTCCCTCAGCTTAATTCTGTGTGCTGACTTGTTCTAGCTGTCGCCAGTGCAAATAACGCAGAAGAAATCTGGTTTGGTTATCTATGTAGCCATATAAAGGATGAAAAATATGAAACATAATTAATATTTGGGCAAGTAGACTATAATCCTCACATAATGGTTAGTGCTGAAAGGTCTTTGTTAATAATGATATTTTAATTATTTTTAATTCATTGAATTGCACTAATCCGTTGAAATCTATAGTCTTAATTGTTCCAACAAGGACCAGAAAAAAAATCCTGAGTAGATGAAAAACGCTTTTAGAGACAGTGTTCAAGGTTCTTCCACTTTGAGAAAATCTGAGAAATTAATAAGCATCATCTGTGAGGCAGGATCACGATTCTGCTCAGATCCTATTATACGTAAAATGAAAAGCATGTTTCCCCTGTAAGTACAGGAATAAAGGAACAATATCATTATAGAGTAAGTATAAAAATCAGTACATTGCTTACTGTTCTCAGGTTTTCTTTCCTATGCACAAATGAGCAGAAGAGAACAACTTTATACAGAAACTACCTCTCAGTTGAAGAGAACTCCCTTTTTTTCAATCTAAACTAAAAAAGTTCTGAAGAGCTATACAGTTATAGCAAGCAACTTAAATTAACTTTGCCTGCCTAAAACATTCAGCACTCTTCCCCACAAGCATTAAAAGTAAATTTTACTCTATAGCTAAAATAGTCTTACATTCTCATTCCCAATGAGTTTCATGGTTTTGTCCTTAAAAGTACAGCCACTTATTATTTTAATCTATCATAATACACTCCCAATCAAGTACTGAGAGCCATAAAGTAATCAGTGGTAAGAAGTCATCCCTTCCCAAGGGTGACTGAGGAGGACCTGATAGAGCCTTCTAGCCAAAACACCAGCAGTTAAACACCTGTGTGACCGACCACCACTCCTTCCTTCTCCCCTCCCTTGTTCAAGGGGTAAATTTATGTTTGCTACATGAACATACAAAGACTCATGTCTGCAACTACAAACTCATTAAAAGAAAAATACTGTTTCTGCATACATTGTACGATGTTTCTGACAGTCAAACTATCAGGATCATCAAATACCTTCTGTTCCCTGGATCCTTCCCTGCCACTAAGGTTCACTGGCACACAATAAATGAGGTCCATACTATCATATTTTCTTAGTTTCCAAACTAAGGTGGGCTGCATGCAAATGGCCATTGGCCCGTGCTAACCCCTGAACTGCCCCGGGGACTGATGTGGGAACACGCCAAAACTGTGTAAAGGATGATTCTAACCATTTAAAACTACCAATGATTGAGTTTTAACGTCCAGGAAGTTCCATGGCACTTGTTAAATTTACTAGTACAGATATAACCTTAGAGTGTATTTCCAGTGTTTTGGCCATAAATGTTACAAATAGCCTACAATTACTAGCGTGCAGAAGCCGGAAAGTTTTGGTCACAATAGTAAATCACCATGACAATCGGCAAATGTGGGCAGCACACGATCCAGCTGCACCAACATATGATCTTGCCACACCAAGAACTTCTGTGCTGTTATATGCAGAACACATACATAAAGATCTGATAATTTGACTTCTGCTTTAAAAACACTAGTGAACTATATTAACAGGGCTTTGCTGCTAAATTGGCTTATAATATTAACAAAACCTGTGGTTTGAGAGGGCCTGAAACAAGCTTACAATTATGATGGCTAACTCAGTAGGCTGCAAATTCTCTTTCTGCTCTTATTAAGAGGAAAGGGTATACACAAAGTAAGACTAATGAGTAAAAAAAATGATCTAAATTAGAAGTGACAATGCAGTTCCCATGCCAGAGTTTAATTTCTGTACCAACAAACCTGAGCTAATTTTAATATAGCTAGTTGTCATTAATTTTAATGTGGCCTTATAAAAACTTTTCATGAGTAAGACAAGCTACAGGTATTTTATTAATGGCAGTTGTATTCTCTCTCTTTTTAATGGGACTTCCTCTCAAATCTAGTAGGTATATGTAGAGAAGAATATGATAAAATAGCAAATAGATACATAGAAGCCTGAATGCCAAAGGCCAAGGCTAAAACCAATACAAAATCTGTATCATTACACAGAGAGATTTCCATGAAGATGATGTGTCATTAATAATAAACAAGACCAAACAAACAAGAAAGCCCAAACACAGTGATTTTTATACCTACTCAGGAAATAGCCTGCTTGAGAACAGAAGTGTAGTATGTGTTATTTCCATTCATACTATTTTCATTGACATGATACAAAATGCAGTCATTAATTGAGTCCATAGTTCTGGAAAGCATAGTGAGCTGTACCTGTGTCATGCCTGATGACTAATTGCCCTACCCACTGTTTACAGCCTTCTGTCACAAGGAGACTACAGCCTCCCCAGGTAATCTGTCTGGGGCTTACTCCCAGAGACTCTTTCTCAATGAGCAACTGTGATTTTTGCAGGTTTTTTAATTTAAACCTGTAACATGTTTTCCCATCCAGAGTGACTACAACTTTTCATCATTCCAACAATAAATTTTCTTTGATTTCAGCTGTGACTGAGACACCTGAGGAAATGAAGAGAGGAGAAAGGACAGTGAGTCTGTTAAGGCAGGAAAGTAGGGAAACAACAGTCTCTGCAGAATTAAAGCCAGCATGAATCCAGAGAGCTACCACATTACACGGAGCAAACAATAACAGTGGAGAAAGGATAACAGGAGCAGATACCTTTGCTATGGGAAACACTTGAACACTCTTATTCTACAAATAGTAATCATGGCATGTTATTTCTTCTCAGCATTACAGGAGAACATACATGCACTGAAAACTGCCTACAAACTGTTTGATACATTGTTCGCTTTATCCTTTCTTTTCTTCCACATTTATCCTGCTAAGTGTCCTAACCAGGCTGTGTTTACATGTATTCCTAAGCAAGCCATAATTGTTGCTAGCTACATATCATCTTTATAGTCCCATTATCTCTGGTTCTCTGAATTCAGCCTGGCCCACAAAGTAACTTGTATTTAACACTTACTGGTAATGAGTCTTCTGCAAACCTTCTAATCAATGTGCCCTGCATGCAAGATAAATGTTTAGCTCCTCAATTACAGAGACTTACCTGTTAATTTTCACAATTAGCTGTGTAGCATCAGCTTCAATGTAGAGCCTCAGGTGCTGTCTGAAAAGTGAGGTTTTAACAATCTCAGCTACGCAGAAGCTGTCTCTTAAATGTTTGTATATTATACATGTACAAAAAAACAGACCCATGTCTACAGTGTTCTTTTGGAGTCCTTTAAATATTTTTCTGTTTGCATTGATATCATTGAAGATACTGAATTAGAAAACTGTCTGTCTGGTGAAAAAAGCTGTTCTTCTGAACGAAGTTGCCTCATTTATAATTTGTATTCTATATGTAACTTTGTCATGTCCCTGACAAATAAAATGTTGAAGTAGAAAAAAGTTGCCATGGGCATTCTTTATAATAAAAGATCTTTTAAAAAGAAGTGCTTATTTTTAGTCTATGTCTTTAATCTTCTAGAAAACAGTAGATAAAAACAGTTTCAAAACCTGCACAGTGCCAGTTTTTATGACCATCAGTGCTCTTAGCAGTTCCAGTGACCTCAGCACAATAGCGTTCAGAACTGTTTCTTCAGTGTTTCACACAAATATTCTTATCGCGTCCCTAAAGCTACAATAGATTGCATCACCAAGATACCACAAAGCTTTAGAAGTTTATAATTTCCTCTACATAGTCAATGAAGCTGCTATCTAGTCTATCTGCCAGAGATTGAGAGTTGCTCATTTCAGAGGTATAAAATATTGCTGGTTTATTTCTGAGGGCGTGTATCTGGAGCCAGTTCGCAGCTTCTTTTGTAAGGAAGGCTTAGTAAAAGAGATATTCTAGAGACAGCAAGACTCCAACAAGCACGAATTTTTCATCCAAGATCTCTCTTCTAAGAATTCCCTGACTCTACACTTGGTAAGTTTGGATCCGGGCTTTTTCAGGTTACAAAATCAAGGGTGAGGTTGCTCTAGTAATGGGCGGCATGGTAGATGATCTTTCAAAAGTAGTTGATAATCCTTTTGGGGAACACATGACAACATTTTGAAGTAGAGTGGGATTTGAAAAGAAACCATACAATAAGCACAAAAATTGGGTGAGGTGGACTTATCCGTGTTAAGAAAGAAACAAACAGCTGCAAGTTGGTCTGTCTGAACCTTCAGGCTTGGCTTCAGGTGGCCTGTGGTCTGCATAATGGCCCAAGACTGATGTGCTTTGTTTAAAGCATGTTGCCAAAGGTGGAAGAAATCACTTCTGATCTTGTTGCTACCTCGACTCTAAAAGAATCAAGAGTTACAACTGAAGGTTACTTCAGTTACTGAAGTTATCTTATTGAATGAAATTCAATGACTCTGTAACAATTTCTTTTTTTCTGTTTTCTAGTAAACATTCCTACTATCCATACTAAAGATATAAGTAGTTATAACAATTTGCAGTAAACTGAGTCTGTGTTTCATCCAGTTCCCTAATACTGTCAGATCAGAAAATCTGTCAAACAGTCTTGTGCATGCTAAGTAATAAGAGAATCATGTCATTCTCGGTACAATTATGCATTCACTATCTGCTAAAAGTAATTAAGCATCTCTATACAACCTTGAGACTTTTAATAACAAAGAAGTCTTGTGGCATTTTAGCAGTCACAGACCTTTTAAAGTCTTATTCTCTAAAAGTGTGAATCAAACAGTACATTTCTAGAAATGCAACCAGAATTGAACAGGAAGATAAAACTGGAGAAAAGGAAGGAGAATAAGCACAGCAGACAAAGAAATCTGGAAATAAGCCAGTTTTTCATGGCAGTAGTTACAGTGGCAGAGAGCCATATAAGGAATTCTACAAATTTAACAGTGTATATATGTCCGAGCTCCAGTATCTGGGTCATTGCCAACATCTAGACTCCACTTAATTTCCTAGGTAGATGTTGCCTTTTATGCCCATGTTCTAGAATCAGACAATCCAAAAAAGGGACAAATTAAGGGAAAGATATGGGAATAATCTTCAGCTTGTTCCTGTAGAGTCTTCTGGTGGCCTTTTGACTCTGCAGAGCATCTTGTGAATTTACAATAATTCTTCCTCTGTGAAGCCCTCAGGGAAGGGCATACACAGGGAAAGCTCCACCTCCCCCACCATGCAATCCTTCTGCAGTAAACTGAAAAAAGAAACCCTTTCTAAAAATGGAGATCTGAAAACAAACTTACTTTGGGATATTAGTCTTCCTGTACGAACCTCTCCCCAGCCACGATTGTTTCAGCAGTCCATGTTCCAGAATGTTATGGCTAGATTATGTTTGTTCAAGATGTGTTGCTACCCTTGTATAAAATATTTAGGTCATTCCCATAACATTCTCAATATGTAGCAAATATGTATTTTGTGATCTCCATTGTTCAAGGCTAAAGTTTGAACTAAAGTCATGACAACATTTATAATGGACACAATGAGGCAGTTATCTTGATCAGGGCAGAACCTGGTAGTTACCTTGTGTGTGTTTTCCCCTTGTTTTCCTTCCCTTTGTAGCTACACAGATGGAAGAAACACAGCTCAATGAGTTTTTTGCCTTTCATCTCATATTTTTCTGTTGTAGGCAGAGCAGAATAAAGAAAACTGCCAGTATAGGATTTTTGGCCTAAAATGTTACAGTTCCTGATGGCTGGAAATATGGTTACCTTAGAATCATGGCTGTGGGTCACCTGAACTCTTTTTATTAGATGAAAATAACATTCAGTACAATAATCTCAGGTATGTTTGTGCCATTCTATTTCTGCTATGGTTACTGATGCTCTGTCTTTGCTGAGTTTGTTCCTTCAGTATCTATGTGCACTCTTCCCATAAGCAGCTGAATAGTTGCTCCCATAACATAATTTCACACAGACATGATTAATGACATTAAACTTCATGATGATGCTGTTGAGAGCTGAGGCTTGTGGTGGCTAGAACAACCTACTGTGATCTTCTCCAAGCTTATTACAACAGCAGTCCCTAAGCAGTGCAAGCTGTATGAGATATATACATATATCCATCAAACTATCCTAGAAAGACTTATATGTGCCTAACATACAGTCAGAAAAACAATTTATAACAATAAGCTATATGCAGACTTAGAGCAGAATTTTCTAGAAATGAGCAAGCGATTCTGGTTTAAGCCACAATGTGTTGCAGGGAAGGGAAAGGAAATAATATTATATCATTTTTGTGGCTGAATTACTATTATTAATATTAGGCATTTAACGGAGTTTCTTGGTATTCAACTGATGTAAGAACAGCCAATACTGGTAATATTTGACCCATTCTTTCACATAGATGATATATTTCCATGTATCCAAACAGCAGAGATACTCCATATTTTCAGAAATACTTATTAAGAATGACATAACTTACAGAATAAGCTTTAAACAGTACTCCATATTCTAAGTCACTCATGTATTTTGTATGAAATGAGACATTATTTTTGAGTAGCTAGGTCATTTCCATCTATAAAAAGCACAGAAATCAGTGTTTAGTATGGTAGCATTTCACAATCCCTTCAGTCTATTTAGCTTAACAGATGCACAGAGGCGCACAGATGGAAACAAATCAGTCCATTTCAAGCTTGTTGTTTAAGAAAATAATCAGGACAGCAAGCTGGTGACACTATTCCTGTCTTCTCTTGCAACTGAAACTATTGCAATGGTGATATAGGAAGAAAAAGTACATTAATTTCTAGAAAATTATGGCTTCCATGTGGGTTATCTAGTATCCAGCCTATCTTATTCCCAGAAATCACTCCAATTTAAGAGACCTGGATAACTCTCCTCATCTACTCTGAGCAGCATGCTGCTTTGCAAGGGCTTCTGTTGAAATTAATGATTCATCCAAACTGCAGGTGCTCTTTGTCCCCAGGCCTGGGTGCAGGCAATGGCTGCATCCTATGGCTGGATGAGGTCAGCTGCAATTTAATATCATTTTCCCTCTTCCCTTATTCCCTATACTCCAGCTTCCACTGGAAGAAGAAACACCAATAGCAAGGCAAGTCAGTGTGCACTGTGTGTCAGGGTAGCTGATCTGTAGGATCAGTTATAGACTACTATATCAATAGTTAAATGCAATCCAGGAAGAGACATTACTGACTATAAAGTTAGCAGAAGCTAACCAATGATGAGTACTTTTGCAATTTCATCATACTTTTCTAAGGAGTGATAGTAGTCAGAAAAAAAAAACCAAACCAGTGATGCTCTTTGGTTTGATGAGCAGCCACCTGTACCTCCAGATGTACAGATCCTCAGGCTCTTGTACCTTTCAAGTCACTCAGACCAGCAATCTGGTAACAGTCTCAAACATTCAGCGCGGCTCACTCAGGAATTTCAGCTGGGATTTGGACCCTACAGGACTTTCCTTGGGGGAACTTGTCAAGGCATGTTTGCGCTGACAGGCAGCTTTAGAAAGCGAGTAATTTATATTACTTTTTGCAAGGTAAAAAGCCTTTAGGAAAAGTAAGAAATAAATAAATCCTCTTTGTGAGCAAATCCTGCCACTGAAAAGAAAACAAACAAAAAATCACCTTGTTGTTTGGAATATTTACCAGTGGCACAATTTTGGTAACTTCTCCTTTTTTTTTGAACTTCCTATTTGAGGGATTCTTGAGATTTTTGGTTTCCCTTGATCCCAGGATTACTGACTTATCTATGTTGTATTCCTCCCAAGGGTTCTTACCCCAGTATATAAGCATTTGTCTCTGTAGTTTTAAAGAGATATTGGGGAGGTTGTACCAGTACCATTATTTTACCTTTTATTCTCCCTTTTTAAACTCTTCCCTCATTGCCTTCTTTTATCTAACTCAGCTGTTGAACAGGCAGGCAACAAGACAAAACTAAACACACCAGTCATTGAAAGTACCTCCATCACCCTTCATCAGAACGTGTTTTGTTTCTTCTGCAGCTGTGCCCTGCACAAAGACACATTCACGAAACCACATACAACTTTGGTTATTTTGAAGGCATGGGGAAAACAAGCAACAAGAGCAAAACAAGTGAAAAATCCAGGAGTAGAAATATCCTCTTTAATTGCTTTCTTACTGAAATGAAACTGTATTCTTCACAAATGAATGCTTAAGGTGTCTAAAGTAAACACATGGAAAGTGATAGGAGGTGTAATTAAAATAAATACTTTTATTTTTTCATAGTTCTTGTGTCAATGCTTACATGCAGTTTTACTTACTGTGACTCTTATTCTGTTAGTAAACCAATACAAAGGCTGAAATTAGAAGATATCAGTAATACTGACTTGTAAACATAATGGAAAATTACAGGTGTAGTATGTAAGCTGAGAACTGTTCTTATAATGCAGACTCATTTACCTCTAGAGGAAAAAATAAAAGTACCTAAAGTGGGAGAGAATCAGGAAAATGACTGATTTGGACTGAACTGGAACAGCAATAATTCAGATTTGCTAAAAAAATCAACATTTCCTTATCTCCAAATTTCTTATCCAAAATAAAATTCCTTCATTTAGGCATGGGTTAAGGTCTGCAGCCTTTTTTTTTTTTTTTTTTTTTTTTTTTTTTTAATTAATTTGTTCTTTTTATGTTTGGCAGCATATTAGCATTACAAATACAGGGTTTGTCTAGGGGTGCATTTAAGAGATGCCAAAAATCTTTGTTCTGGCTGGAACAGAGGAGATCCCTTGTAGGAATAAATAATTTTATTTCCAAAGAACTAGTGCATTTCATATTAAGACTTCTGTGTTCTCTGTATGTTGTCATGAGTTTACTGTGTGACTGCTCCTGCAAGATTTGTCTTCATAGCTGTAGTAACTGGAATGAGAAATGACTACAAAAAAATGTTCATTGTATAAGAAACAGATAAAAAACTTTTATTGTCAGTCGTTACTCATTTGTTTCCCATGAGGGACTGCTGATACGTTTTTACTTGTTGTGAACCTTATATTAGTGTAAATCTCTCGTCACAGCTGCTTCTGAAGTGAAGCTGAACTACTCAGTACATGTGGAGGGAGAGGCCTGTTCTACATTGGATGAGAGACTGAGATATGCACGATTTTGAATGTTTTTTCCTGAAGAGATCAGTGGGAATGGAAAAGAGGAAAGATTTTTAGTTTTGTTGTTGTAAAAGCTGCAGTTTTGGAAGTAGAATGAGTGTGTGTCGATGTATTCTTAGGCACAGAATACATTAAAAATTGTTATTAATAGAACAGGATTCAAAATATTTAAATGACTTGAAATACCTAGAGTATAAAAAAAAATTTAGAAAATTTCCTTCTGCTTTTTTGTGGTCTGGCTTCTTTTTTTTTTCCTTTGATAAACTTCTGTACTTGACTGTCTGCCACTAGGAAGGATCTGGCCAGACTTACAAAATCAAACCAATTCTTCTCTTCCCAATGCAATGTCTTCCATTTTGCCTGCCTTATGTAATATTCCTTTACCTTGTTTTGTTGTTGCAGGCTAAGTTAAAGGAAACAGCTTCCTTAATCTGGTGCTTAAAACCTGCAAGGTCTCCCTCTGCCTCTGTAGTGTACGGCAGAAAATGTCACTTCCTTTTGTTACCAGAATGTGCCTGGTCAGAGCAAGCACTTGTGTACATTCTGGAGTTTTGCCACTCTGATACATTTCCTTTGCATGCATGTAAACACATGAGTGTAAAGGGACTACAGCTTATTATGTTTCAGAAACAGAGTACTTCAGCTGAGTTGATACAAACTCTGCACTGTGGAGCTTTTGCTGATATAAACTGTAAGAATTCGCAAGCAAATAAAATCATTCCATTGCCCTCCCCAGCTCCTTCATTACACAATGAAGGCTATTGTAAGGGTGTATCAGCAATAGATGTTTCTTTTGTTTGAGCTGTATATGAGAGAGGGGGCAAAATCAACCTTTTTTGTTTTTTTTTCTGAATGCTTGCAAGTACTTAAGAAGCTTTTAAGTTTATTAAACTTTTTTTCCAAGCATCAGGCTGTGTTTTGGATAAAAATTACTTGAGCCTGCCAAGCACAGAGCTGCAGTTAATTATATGTGAAGTAAGATTTTGGTATTTTTATTAATGGAACATGCACATTTACTTCGGAATTGTTAATCACCAGAAATGTCAGTGTGTCATCATTACGGATGGGAATATGTTACTGAGAGGACTGTTTGGAAAATGCGTATATTCTCAGTGAAGTGTGTGAGGTCTTTTAAGCCGAAGTGAATTGACTTTAATCCACATTTCTTGAACAGGAGGATGATAAGTATTTTTCATGAGATGGACCACTCAGTAGGCAGTGTTTCTTTACTTACTGTTTAACCCTTAATGTGCCATATGCATTTTTTTTTTTTTTTTAAATTTTATAAGGGCACAGAGCATGTGGTCAGTCAAAATTTTTCATGTTTGTAGGTGTCTGCTATGCAGGTGCTGTCATGATGCCACCTCTTGTGAACTCAAATGTGATTGAAAGGGGAGCTTTTAGGAGTCTCATTTAGCAGATAAGTCAAGCTTCTTTAAGAGCAGGGATGTTGAAGAAGTGGAGAAAATGAACAGATGCTGAAATTATTACTGCACATTATTGGCACAGTGATCTGAACTGGCCAGACTCCTTCGTGTGCTTTTTTCCCTTCTTCTGAAAGCTCTTGTGGGTTTTTTGGCTGTGTGATTAAATTCTGATGTGAGCAGAGATGAACAAACCTTAGTCAAACTGTAACAGTAAGGATGAGAGGAGAGGTTTTGAGTGTTTTACTGTAAATTGTGTGATTCACTAAAAAACAAGGAAAATCAAGTGTCTATGATGAAATATAGCTGAAATGCAGCAATTTTATTAACTCTGACACATTTCTGATTTGAAATATTACAGGATCTTAAATGTATTGTCTTACATGGCTTCATTGAAAAGCAAAACACTTTTTAATGCATATTATTCACTAGACTATAGCCTTATTTGCAAACTTTTACTTTCTCACTGGGCAGTTGTTTGAAGACTTTATTTTGAAAAATATATTCTATTGTGCACAGTTGGTATGAGCTATGTTCTTACTTCCGTATTTAAAATATCCAAGTTCAATGTAGTAGACATTTATTTTGTGACTAGATACATCAGTATTGCTAGTAGTATCAAACTCACTTCTAAGTAATATCATTCTCTTCTTACTTGCAGGATGCTGGAATATGGTATTTGTTCCACAAGGTTGCTACAGGAGACTCTCATAATTTAGCCATTGAAACCAAGTCAGAGCTTACACCCCTAGGAATCTTCTATAACAACAGGGTTCATTCTAATTTTAAGGTAATGTATTATCCCATTAAAAAAAAAATCCAGTTCTTGATTTGTAACTATTCTATACTGGAACTTGTCTGTTTACATTGTGAGCTGGCTGGGTCATCTAGTCTATCTGGGTATTGTAGCATGATGTGTAGTCAACATGTGCGTAGTTTCTTGCAACATTTAGAGTATCCACTGTGTTTAATGTCCTTGTAAGGCACGAGTAACTAAAACCAATTAATACTTCTGATGAAATAGATTTTCTCAGCAGTAGCATTTTAGATGCTGCTCTCTTACTGATGGCATTGTTTTCTACTCTGAAGAAAGCTGACTCTTGAAGCGTCAAAGTTTATTACAGTTGCGGTTCATCTAGTAGCTTCCTGGAAGAGCTTTGACTTGTTTTCCTGAGTCTCTAATGTACAATAAGTCAGGTGTTTGTGCATGGTGGCCCAGTCTCTGACTAGAGATTAAGCTTCCAGGTTGCCTTCAGGAGCCCAGCCATTGGCAACAGTTTTTTTTTGTTAGAGCGTTCTCAGTCTGGATACAGGCATTCAGTATCGTTTTATTAATGTGACTTTAATTTCACTTAGCTGAATGTGGAAAAGATACTAAAGTCTTTAAATTAATTATTCCATTTGGAATCTAGTTACTCTGTTTCTGTGTCTGTATAGACATATATATTTTTTTTGCGTGTGTGTGCGTATATATATATATAATGACATCTACAAAGCCACCTAACTTAAATATTTATTTCTCTTTGAAGTTCAATTCATAAAGTTCAGGATCACAATTGGTTTTTTTTGTACCCAGTAAAACTGACTTTACTTGATAGCTGGGTGTCTACGATACCAAGAAATTATGCACTGTTGTATAGAAGTTATGTTAAAAGTTGTTTTGGACTGTAGGGCATTTGTTCAGATTGTAATTAAAACGTACTGAAGACAAAAGCGCATTGTAAAGAAAAAAAGTTTCAGCAGTGTGGCTCATATTATCTTTAAACAAGGGTAGTAGTTTGTGTGCTAAAATTCCATGTTAAAAGAGAATACTAACAGATCTTAGGATCTACTTGTGAGGGAGCACTCAGTTGTAATCATAATTTGGATGAGAGGTGAAAGTAGCTGCAGGTATTTGTGTATGTAATTCAAGTTAAGTAACACGAGCGCTTCCTTCTGCTTCTGTTTTCTCAAGTAAATTATTATGTACTGGATTATTAAATTTCAAGTTGATGATTGGGCAAAAGTCAGCTTCAGTGGTGAAGGTAGTTTAGTTTTAAAATGAAATACAGAGCATTTATCATTGTGGTTTTTTTGTTAGTTTCCCCCCCCCCCCCCTAT
>JAAGAY010003774.1:15321-31422 GCA_011801015.1 Ardeotis arabs
ATTTTTCTTATTTTTTTTTTTTTTTTTTTTTTTTAATCCCAGGCGATTATTTTCCTCTGCCCAATTAGCATCGACAGATGCTGGTTTGCTCTTAGAGAGTATGTCAATTAAGGCCAAACTGAAAGATCTAAGAGTTTCTAATATATGTATTGAATGCAATGTAAAGTTTAAATTTTATAAATTCAATGTTTACTCTGTCTTTGGTTTTGGATAGTATGAATTTTCTTTCCCTGCTTGTTTCAGGCTGGTTTGTTTATTGACAAAGCTGTTAAAACAACTAATGCTAGCATTGATGATCCCAGAGAATATCTTTGTTTGGACAACAATGCAAGGTAAAGGATACTGTCTTTCAAGTGAGTGAAAAATGGCGAAGTTCTGAGATTGCTCTTACATTAATGTGAGGAAAAATATTTTTAAAACAATATAATTACTTATAAATAACAATTGAACAGTAAGTTCATATATATTCTTTTCCCTCATTTGTTCATCTGTTCATACACACAGAGTATGGTGTGCCTTAAAGAAGTTAGCTGATTCTTCTGAGCCCTTACTCAGTGCAGTTTTCAGATGAAGACATCATTTTAAACATGCTCTGCTCTTATGCTTAAAGTATTCTGAAATTGCTGCTAAAAGTAAAGTTTTACTTTGAAATCTGCATTTCTGATTTATGACTCAGTTTTAAGCAATTGTTAGAAAAAGGCTTAATAGAGCCAAGTAATACATCCACGTGCTTTTCCTGCTGCCAAATGCTTCCTGCTGTACCTTCTAGACTTGGAGGTCACAGTGCAGTGGTACAGTTTTACTGTAGGCTATTTGCAGAGATAGTGCAATCAACCACATTTTCTTTAGTTTGGAAAGTGAGAGAAAATAATGGAGCGTCTAGGAAAATTCCAGGTTATACTGTGCCTGGTTAGTCTTGTTCTGAACTTCAAATAAAATGGCCGAGGATACTGGTCAAATGACAATATTAGATAACTGTATCCATCAGTGTTTTATAGTATAGTGCATGTCAGCCCTGTGTATCCTTCCAAGGAGCTTTAATTCCCTCTATCAAACTTTCACATTAATGCTGTGATACAAGTGGAGAGGGAATACTTTGGGGAGGGCAAAAAGAAAAAAAAGCAAGAGGATAAAAGGAGGTGAGATGCAGGCTGAAGAAACTCAGGAAGATTGAGCAAAAGCCTGTCAGAGTTACTGAATAAGAGAAGTTTTATGTTCCTTGTTTCCTGAAGACACTCTTCTAGAAATAGAGAGCTAGAGATGCACCTTATTTTGGCTTCTGTCATTCCAAACGTGAAGCAGAGTGGATTTTGCCCATCAGATGAGCATGAGTGTTTATCTTTCAGGCTCTCTCAGCTCAGCATATGACGTGTAAAACAAACAGTATTCTTACACTGAATGTTCGCATTTTTTATCTGTCCCAGGTTTCGACCTCATCAAGATGCAGACCCTGAAAAGCCCCGAGTTGCTGCCCTGATTGACAGATTAATCTCTTTCAAAAACAATGATCATGGGGCCTGGGTCAGGGGAGGGGATATCCTCATTCAGAACTCTGGGTAGGTATCCGGAAGCAAACAGCTGCACGTTGTTAAGAAATTTCCCCTGAAGCTTTGTTTATCAAAGTGCATTACAACAGGGTTGTAAGAGAAGACTGATACTTAACTCAAGGAACTTTTCAGTATCTTGAACTGCTTTCACACCATCTCACTACTTTAAATGAAACAAGTTTACATGTTATTAGATGAGAAACTGCCTTAAACGGCAAAAAGAAACTATATAATAACAGGAAGTCCAAAAGTTGGTGGAGACAGTAAATTTATACTGAGGTATCTATGTTTTTGCTGAAGCAGTCATGTTTCTACTTGAAATATATAAAATATTACTTGATTTTTTTAACAGCAACATTTTGTAAGAGTTAAGTGTGTGGTTCTAAATTCCATGAATAGAAGAATTCAGGCTTTCTTCACTGCATAGGAGGATGTGCTCTTACAGGAGCTTAGTGTAGGTTAATCCTGAAAACATGACTGAAGCTTTCAACTTTCTTTTAGGTTTGCAGACAATGGAATAGGTTTGACATTTGCTAGGTGAGTACTTTATGTTAATAACTTCTGGTTTTCCTTGCCTAGAAGTTTAGAAAATATACATCCACTTATTAAAATTAATAGATATACTTTCATAAGGCTATAGTTTAATTTTAGGGCCTAGTTCTATTTCCAGTGGTGCAAATGATGTTATAAAAGCTGTAAACTGACACAGCTGACAAAGCTTGCACTCTTAATTCAACCTGTGCTCGGTTTACACCACAATTTGCTACCTCTTCACCAGAAGGGTTGTGTTTATCCAGGTATTTTTGGTACTGTATGATTCCTTAGGAAGTTTTGATTTTTCTCTTGAACAGTTGAAAGTGGGTAATGCAAAAGAAAGGGGATGAGCATTTAGAGGGGCAGTCTCTTTCTAATAAAAAAGAATCAAGTAACTAAGGTAGTAGGACAAAATTGCTGCCATTTAGATTATGATAAACTGGTTCTAGGATTGCAAAAGTGGGCTGTAAAAGAGTGCTGCACTAAAAAGGGAGATAGAAAATTTAATGCTCAGCTCTCTGCTGGCATTTCAAAGAGCCTATAATACTGTTAATGGTTAAATTTATTGTTCTGTGTATTGTAAATGAAGTCTAGACTGCTCTGCTTTAGGAGGAAGCTTAACTCTGATGTTGCTTTGATAGTGATGGGAGCTTCCCGAATGATGAAGGTGCCAGCCAGGAGGTATCTGAGTCGCTGTTCATAGGTGAGAGCAAGAATTATGGGTTTCCAGGTGGCCAAAATAAATATGCAGGAACTGGAGGAATAGACAACAAGACACGCACTCTGCCTAGAAATCGGTAAGTATGTTATGAGTGAAGGGAGTAGAAATGACACAAGAAATGTTCTCTGTATCAGATGTAAACACACTTCTTGCTTGAGCTGTGAGAGATTAGGTCTCTATTGAAGGTGATGCTCTCTTTTTCTTTTTAATGCTTTATGTGCAGCTCTTGCCTTTTTGCTGAGTCAGTTTTCATATGATGCTACCAGAGGTTGCAATTTAAAGTTGTCCTACTTTAATTAAACTTTAATCTTTAACAACTTTTGGGCCTGGAAGACAGAACAAAAAAGCTTTCAGGTAAAAGAATTTCAAGGGTCAGTTGAGGACTAGAGACTACAGTCTGTCTGTGACAAGTCTCAGTCTGTGACCATGATCCTTTTCTTTTCTTTTTGGCTTGCTGTGATGCTTGTTTTAACATAGTGCCAACTCCTGCCCTTGCCACAGAATATGAAAGAAGGGTAAGCTAGGGTCTACACCATCCTGTTTTTTTGCTGCTTAGCCATTTAAAGGGTAGAAATTAGTGTGGTGGTGATACATGAGATATTCAGTCTATTTGAGCAGAATCACAGAACAGCTGAGGTGGGAAGGGATCTCTGAAGGTTATCTTGTCTAGCTTCCTTTGTCAAGCAGAGCCACCTAGAGCTGGTTGCTTCGGACTATGTTCAGGCAGCTTTAAAATATCTCTAAGGATGGAGACTCCACAATCTCCCTGGGTAACCTGGGCCAGTGCTCAGTCACCCTCACAGTGAAAAATTTTCTCCTTTTGTTCAGGAGGAACCTCCTGTTTTTCAGCTTGTGCACATTGCCTCTGGTCCTGTCACTGGGCACCACTGGAAAGAGCCTGGCTCCATCTTCTTAGCACCCTCCCATCAGAGATTATCACATATTGATGAGATTCCTGGCTGAGCCTTCTCTGCTCCAGGCTGAACAATCTGAGGTCTGCCAATGTTTCCTCCTATAGGAGATGCTGCAGTCACTTAATCATCTTTGTGGCCCTTCATTGGACTCTCTCTGGTAGCTCCATATCTGTCTTGTACTGGAGACCAGTACTCTAGATCTGGCTTCACCAGTGCTGAGTAGATGGGATTATCACCTCTGCAAACTTATGGAGTTGAGACTATACTCAGCTCCATAATCCAGATGACTAATGAAGATATTGAATAAGATTGGACCCAGCATTGACACCTAGGCTGCACCACTAATTACTGGCCACCGCCATCTGGGCTCAACCATTCAACTAGTTTTCAGTCCACCTCACTATCCTCTCATCCAGCCTGTACTTTGTGAGGATCTTACGGGACGCAATGTCAAAAGCCTTACTGAAGTTTTGGTAGACTATGTCCACTGCTCTCCCGTCAGCTACCAGGCCAGTCATTTCATCACAGAAGTTTATCACGTTGGTCAAGCATGATTCCTCCTTGGTGAATCCCTGCTGATTACTCCTGATTACTTTCTTGTCCTTCATGTGCCTTGAAATGGTTTTCAGGATTCGCTGCTCTGTCGCTTTCCCAGGGATGAAGCTGAGGCTTACCAACCTGTAGTTCCCTGGACGTTCCTTCTTGAAGTTAGAAGTGACATTTGCTTTCCTCCAGTTTATGGGTACATCTCCCAGTTGCCATGATCAATCAAAGAGGAGGTGTTATTATTCTTCTGCTGTGTTTCCTGTATTGGGAAAGAGGCACATTTGCGAATGGACAGTGATAGCTCTTTTAACAGGAAAATTCAAAAGGTTAGGAGATTATTTGACTGATTAGATAAGTGCAGAAGCAAGATTTCATTTACTAAGACCTAACCTGCAAGTCATTCTCTTAATGTTTTCTTTATTCCTCTGAGAGAATAAGAATATGTATTTATGACACAGATTCAGGTTTATCGTGGATTTTGTTACAGGATGCTTTAAATATTTGCTTGCATTAACAGGACATTTCCAATCAGAGGCTTTCAAATTTATGATGGACCTATTCGCCTTACCAAGTGCACATTCAAAAACTTTGTGCCGACTCCAGACAGATTTACCAGTGCAGTTGGATTCTTGATGAAAAATCCATGGCAGATGACACCAAAAAACAACATTTCTCTTGTGAAGTTTGGTCCAAACGTAAGTTTATTACAAGTGTTCTTTTATTCTTACAAATGGCTTTTTTTTTTTTTCCTTCTTCTTGCTATGTTTAAAATAAACATCCAAGGGCCCTAGGTCATATTTTCCGTACATCCAAACTCCAGAGTTTCTCTCTTGGAAGTCACCCAAGGTGCATCCTTTGTCTCCCAAGCAAAAAATAACGCCAGGGGAGATATAACATATGTTGCAATAATGATCCCTTTCATGGCTAATGGTAAAGCTTAGAGGAGATTTTTAAGGTTTAATATATCCTTAGTAATAAATTTTCAGTTGCAAATATTAATACTGTTCAGAAGCAAGAGCTAGCCTAAGCCTATTACTAAAAATCAAAATATCTGTTTTGCAAGATTCCACTGTCCTTGCCATAAGGTTTTTAATCAACATTGTCAAATTCCTGTGTTTCTGCAGGTGTGCAACTGTTAGTCTGTGCTTCACCTGGGGAGAAAAATAAATATTTTAATTGTTCTTGCCAGGTTTCTTTGAAAGCCTTCTTTGGAAAACCTGGTCCCTGGTTTGAAGAAGGAGATCTGGATGGTGACAAGACCTCAATATTCCATGATATAGATGGTTCAGTGACTGACTACAAGGATACCTATGTTGGCAGAATGGATAACTACTTGATTCAACACCCCAAATGCATTAATATTACAGAATGGAGTGGAGTGGTTTGTAGTGGGACCTATGCACAGGCTAGTACTCTTGTAGCTTTGTGTTTGAGGCAAATCTGCAATGTGAACAACTTATGGGGGGAGGGGGAGTGTAAGAATTACAAAATTACCTTTGTAATTGTTGGATTTTAAAATTGTTTGATGTTTTAAAAATACTTTTATGCATATTACACTTTCCAGCCAGTTGTCTATATTATGTGCTGTTTGGCACACAAACTGAGAGTATGGTATTAGATGCTGCAAGGTAAAACCAAATGTGTATGCATGCCAGGAGTTCTGTGTGGCAGCTCTGTCCGCTAAAACATTTTTGTATTGGAGATGTTTTCTTCCACTGGAGTTCTGTCCGTCTTTTTTTCCACGGGGTGGCTTTTAAGGGGCTTTTTATGTCTTTTCTTTTTTTTAATGGAAATGTTAAATACCATCTTTCTTAGTACAAATCTCTCATAGGTTTGTTTCCTATTCTGTTTCCTGTTCTGTATGTTTGGCCAAGTACTATAGCTGATTAATTGTGTTTTGTTTTGTTTTTTTTCCTCTCCTTCTCCTTTATTTGTCTGTAAAATGGGCAAAATCTACAATAGTTTTTCAAATAGGGCTCTTCTTCAGGAGATATGTGTGTATTGTGTAACTCAGAACATCAAATTGCAGCATTTTGGCTAATAATGTACTGATTCTTCTTCACTATTTTATTTTGTTTTGCATAGCGTCTGAATCTTTCCTCTTTCTTTTCACCCTGCTTAATATCATGCAGGTTTATGTCCAGACCTGGAATGGACAGAATCTTTCCATGACTATTGTACGAGATGAGTATCCAGCTAATCCCATGGTTCTGCGAGGTATTAATCAGAGAGCTGTCTTTCAACAATACCAGCCAGTGGTGATGCTCCAAAAGGGCTACACAATACATTGGAATGGAAAAGCTCCAAACGTCACTTATCTTTATCTCATTAACTTCAACAAGTACGTTTACTTTCTTTCATGTCATTGATCCATAAGGCAATACTGAAGTAATGTCCTGCAGAATTAGCATGCATGAGAGTTTGCAGCCATAAGCAAGACTGGATTTTAGGTTGGTTTTTTTCATAATTACAAATACTAAAGTATTAAAAGCAAGAGATTAAGCAGTAGACCTGCACCTAAAGTTACATTTTTGTCCAGTATAGTGTCTTTGAGAAAAATCGTTTGGAGAAGAAAATCTGCAAGTAGTGAAGTTGAGGAGAATTGAAGTTGAATAGTGTAGCGTACTTTATTTTATTGTCAGATAAAGTTATTAAATCTCTAAAGTATGAAACCAAATATATCCTGAGAGTATGAAAGTTACTGTAACATTTAATTAAATACTTTTTGTAGAGAGGGGAAGAAAGATCTTCTGGTTGAGAGTTTGGGAGCTTTTTGTGTTCCTGCTACTTGTTTTTGAAGTGTTCTGTTTGCTGCATATTGGCATCTGAACTGTTCCTACATTGACTCATGTTTTGTTTTTGTTTTCAGGAATGACTGGATTCGTGTTGGTCTTTGTTTTCAACCAAATACAGATTTTATTATAGTATTGGAAACCTTTCAAAGGCGGTCATCTGCTCTGTCAAGCAAGGTAGAGCGCTACATGCCTGTATCTTCAATGATGGAGCTTGAAAAGAATCGATCAGACAAGAAGTTTTACTTTGACAACAGTACTGGGTAACTTCTTGTAACTTGACCGTTTTGGAAGATGTTGTTTAAACTTAAAATGTCCAGTTTGATAGTGTTAAAGGCAACTGATTGAGATACCTACATAAGAGGAAAGCTGTTGCAAAGGAGCCCAAAGTCTATTTCAAAGAATGTTTTGTGTGACATTCACTCTCAAATACAGTGGTTGTCGTTGGAATACTTTTCCAAGAGCACCATGGTTGCCACAGATATTTCTTACCCCATGCCTGGGAAAAACTATCAGATATGCTGCAGAGCAGTGTCTTTCAGGAAGTAACTTCTAAGTCTTCAAAGTAAATGTGTGCTGCCTAGAAATTTCCAAGAAATTTTCTGTTCCGAGAACATTTAAGAATGTATTTCTGAAAATCCTAATCTGTTCTCAGCCTTCTTGAAAGTAATTTAAAGTCCTAGCCTCTCTTTCAAAAGTGCTTCTGACAGAGACCACTGAGATCCTACTGAGAAGTTTAAGATATGGTCAACTTTCTGTAAAATAAGTCCTACATATATCACTTGTGTGCTTTGCAAATATTGATCTTTAATGTGTGTGTTCTCTTATTTATTCCATTCCCTTGTCTGCCACTTTGTCTATCTGTAGTAAACATGCAGATGAATGTAGCTTTTGAAAAGTCATTTAAGTTTCTTTTGTCTGAGGGCTACAGTGATAACAGTCAAATATAAAACAAGAATTACCAGTATCTGTGTTCTGTGACATCAATGACCACTACCCTCTAAATTGCATTTATAGGCATCTGCAACAGTACAATTACCTTGTCTAGTGCTGATGGGTGAAGCTGAATATCCGAACAGTTACTGCTGGGTATCTACAAAGATCTATGATCAAGGAAAACATTTATGCTCTGCAGTTTGTTTTTGTTTCCTGCAAGCTGCTGATTTGAGGAGTGGCTCTTCTTTTCAAAGCATATTCATTCATAATGCTACCTCCTTTAATTGTTGGGAAATTCAGATATGTCATTAGAGCCTTCCTAACTCTAATAGATTGTAAATATTTTGATAAATATTTATAAATGTTTGAACAATGATGCTGAAGTGAATACTGTGATTTCTCTCCTTCTGAAGATCATGAAATATAGCTGTTAGGGTTTAACATAAATATCTCTCTTTCCAGTCATTGATCTAGATTCTTCTTCCCTCCTTTTGTGTAGATTACTGTTTTTATTTCTTCAAGCCAAATATAATAGGGATGGTCACAGTTATTGCTCATCTCAGGGATGTGAAAGGATCAAGATTGTGACCAAAGATTCAGCAAAAGGGATCAGTAACTGCATGGCAAAAGCTTACCCAAAGTACTATCAAGGACCAACTGTCATAAAGCGGATGCCAGTGAAAACTACTGTACCGTGTACCAAATGTGGCACAACTCAGGTAAAATAAAATAAGCAAAAACTTTCATGAGCTGTATAGTTGGTGTTGCTGTCTATTTGTTTTAAGGCAAAATTTCAGTCTTTTCAGCACAGAATACCTACTGGTTTTCAATGGTCGCATTGTTAATCTCCTGTACGTTGAAAGGCAGGGAGTCCCTTGTAGCACAAAGGTTTTGGTTTTAGTTCTTTGAAAAATACCGCTTCACCTCTCACTCTGAGTGCTACAGAGAAGGGACATAGGTGGATCTGATGTCTGTACTCCATGTGGGATAGCTTTGCTGCAGAGATCTATTTGCTATTGGCCGATCTTCTCTTCTCTTTTGGATTTTTGCTTATTAGCATGAACTTGAAATTGCATTGTTCGTTTTAGCTATACAAGCTGAGAAAAATACTGAAAGCAAGGAATAAAATGAGTTAGACTATACATCATGATATTTATTTGCATTGCTAGTGCCATAAGTAATGCTATTGACAAATGGATACATTTGCTTTGGAGAATGGGTGATCTGTTGTAAATTGCCTGGCATGCTAAAGTGTTGAAGACATATGGATATGTGTACTTAATGTGTTTTGTTTGATATCCAGATGGTATTCACCAGCGATCCTCACAAAAACTACCTCCTTGTGCAGATTAATTCATCTGGTAAAAAAGAGTTAAGCAGAGGTCAGCAAGCATTTATTTCTGTAAGTATTCTTTATGGTTTTCTTCTAACTATCTTTCTTTTTAGCAGTTTGTATTACGACAGTTGTACAGCTCTACATAATGCTGACTTCACTTTTCTTCAGTTGAATGAAAAGTGTTGCTTCGTAGTGTAAAAACCAAACAGTCAAAAAGCTGATGTTTCAACCTCAGAAAGTGAGACTTCAAAGCTCCATTTTGTATTCAAATTCTTTCCTTCTGGATAGAGAGTTCTGCCAGTAAGGCAGAGTTTAAAATCTTCAGATTCATGTTGAAATCTGCATGGATATACATTTAATGATGGCTGTTTTTGTAAAAAAAAAAAAAAAAAAAAATCAAAACCAAAGCACCTGTTAGTTAAATCTGTGTTGCTGAAATTCTTTTTCTGCTAAGAGATTGGTGAGTTAATGGGATGAGTCGTTCAAGCCCATTAGGCTTTGCTAAACTCCTTGAAAACGGCAATTACTGAAGAATCCATAGAGATTTCTGTATTTGTTCTTACGCAATTCTGATAAGCCTACTGATGTGATGCTGCATAAAAAGTAGTTTACTTCAACTTTTCTGTTCAGATGCTGAAGGAGACTTGCTGAAATAGCATTTGCAGACATCCTCACACTACAAAGCTTAAAGTCTGTGTGTGGCTTACATTCCACAATGTCAGTGCGTTAGCTTGGTTGAAATAGTAAAAGTCTTGAGTTATTTAGGCAGACAAATGGCATGTGAGCGGTGTAACCTTAGCACTTCTATGGGAGTGCGTGTGCTGTATCCAAAGCAGCAAGAGCAAGCTGGGCTAGAACTGGCCCGCTGCAGAGACAGATTAACTGTACTACTGCCAAGAAGGCCAGGTGGTTCAGTATCTGAATTTTAGCTTCCCAAAGCAGGAGCAATGACTGAGGCATCTAGTAAGTCACCTGAAATGTATGATCTCTGTGTAGGAGCCAAGGACTGAAGGCTCCCATGCAGTTTCAAAAGTCTCAATGAAAGCCTCCCCTTAAGGGGGAAAATGAAGAGATGCTAGGGAGAACAAAGTATTTGTAAGGAAATTAGTAGACTGCTGTGTCTAAACTAGATGAAGATTAATACTAAGTGCAGTAGAATCGTTATTAAATTCATATGAACTTCAAGAAATAAAAAGTTCTTTTCTCTTTTTCTTCTCTCGTTCAGGTCAATGACACTATGTTTTCCTTCAAGGATAATGGTATACTTATTGTTGTAGTTGATGCCTGCATTGGCACGGTGTTGGAAAACAAATTATTTTTGGGAGTAGATATTAAGCATGTAGATGGGTATTTAAAATCTGGAATTCCACAAAGGTATGTGTAATAACCATTTATTTCCAGTATGTCCTTTAAGCTGTAGCTCTGCTCTCTAATGAGGATTTAATAATGATGTCTGTACGGGAGCACTGAAAGAGAGCAAAACATATATTTAAGTTGAGGGGAAAGGGGAAAGGAGGATTTTAACAGACAATTTAGCCTTATTTGAGAAAACGAGGCAACTCAAAATTTGAACACTTACATTTTTCCAGTGTTGCCTGTCTTTCATCTCAAAAATGATTATTTTCTTTCACTGAACATGATGTTGTAACACTTTGTTTAAAACAAGAATAACTTTTTCTTTAATGAGGTCACTTAAGGACACAGACAAGAGCTATGTGACAAGATATTGTACTGTTCTCTCCCTATCTAGAGAGAAAATTGCTTATCACTAAAAAAGATTAAAAGTTAGGGTCAGAAAAACCAGTATTCTAATATTCTAATTTTGGTTCAATATGAAACTTGATTTTTTGGATGCAAAATATTAAACTGTATTTAAATAACACTTTCCAATGATTTTGAAGTAAAATTTAAATTGGTTTAAAAAAAAAAATAATCTAGGTGGGTTCTTTGCTAGGTACTGCTTTCGGAGAGGGTTGACTGTTTCCATGTCATGAAATGACATGGCATGAGTACTGTAAGCAAGTAGACTACAAGGCCAGCTAGCTGTAAAAGCATGTGGCAGAATATTAAGAAAATTTTGTGTTTATAACAGCTGCTGTCTGTACTGTTTCTGCTGCAGGTCTATTGTTGTACTGAGCACAAGAGGTGATGTAGCAATTCCTAATAATTTATCAGAAGCCTTAATGTCCCTGGGGACAGCCAAACCACCTTACCTTCAGAGCAACGGTTGGTGGAAATTTTGCACATTTCTTTGGCACCGCCTTGGTCTGTGTGTTTATGTTGGCATGGTGGGTTTCTCACGGTGTGTGTGAAAAGGATGCAGCTGGCGGAGGATGGCTGCCAGTTTGCACTGCTGTGGGCTGCTGCGTTTCAGCCCTTGTGGAGAGTGCGGGTGAGCAGCGCTTCAGCAAACCGGGCAGAAAACCCTTCTTGTTGCCCCAAAGGGCATTGTGTGAAGCTTGTTGCAAGCAGAGAAGTGACTGGCTGTTCTTTGTGTCTGTGGATTACAGACATAAAAAGCCCCAGGCTTTGTTTCTGAAGCCTGTATTTTGGGCCTCACCCAGTGAATCTATTTTTAAACAATCTCCGGTGCTAGGGTAGTGTTTCCTGTTCTAGCAAAATCTGAAGGTAGAGATGAGAAGCTGTTGGGAGATGATCACTTTATAGGCCACATGGGGTAGCTCTCGTCCGTTCACAGCCCTGGCACAAGTCCTGTCTAAGAAAGCAGGTTTTAGAACTGTCCTGATAGCTGTGTTTTCAAATTAAGATTTCAGAGTATTTAATACTGCATATTGAAAAAGGACATTGCAAATCAGTATTTCCTTGCAAGGTGCACGTGAAGCTGAGAGTGGATGAATGTCCTGAGTAATGTTGGGGGAGAATTTGAGGAGCGTATTGTCCCCCTCCTAACCAGTCCTGTGTTTATGCTTGTGCTTGGACGGGCTTGGCTGGTTTGGTAACTCTGAGCTGTTTCTGTCACAGGAAGCCTGGCCTTTCTGGGCTTCAGAGGAAACTTTAAGCCATCCTGGATTAAGCTGTTTACTGGTCCTGCTGGGCATGGGCTCGTTCAGATAGAAAAATATATCCCTTTGCAACTGGAAGAGTATGGCTGTGCCAGAGCAATCAAAAGCCGACGGAAAGACCTCGAGCTTCTGAAGAAGGCGACACGATCTCATTAAAGACTAAGATGTACATAAAAGCTGGGGGAAAAAAAATGTGAACTAACTTATTTTTTAATTTATGGCATTTTATAAACTATTGTTATCCAAGTAAATCATGTTATTGTCTGACAGATTTTTGCTAGCATTGACCGCTTGAATGCCAATCTGTGCACCTTCTAGTTGTACAAAATATTAAAGAATTTATTAGTATTTGTATAAACAGGTTTCAGAGATTTTTTCAGATTTTTGTATTTACTGTAAACAAGTTCCTTCTGTTTAATACTCCTTTTGTTTGTAAGAGGGTGTTCATAAAAGCCTTAAATTTTTGATAACAGATGTTGGAGTGCATCTTGGATTACTTGAAAGATTAACATTAAAGCCTCTAGAAACAGCTTGAATTGGTCATTATAACTTAAGCATTTTCCCTCAGTTGTTTAGGTGTTTTCCTGAGGGTTTATTTAGCAATCAGCTCAGTTGCCTTCTCATTCTGCTTTCTAAAGTGTTAAAAACCAGTTTCCCTTATGCATGCAGCTGACTCGAGAGGTTTTAACTACAATAAATGTTTTGCTTTGCTGTATGGAAGATGGAGAGAGGAGATTCAAAGATCCAGCCCGGAGCTTGATGAAAATTGTGTACCCTGTAACAGAGTTTAACAAGGCTGTGTGTACCAGCACAGCATACTGAGCAGAAGATGACTACCATTCTTTGGTGTCACTGTTTACTATTCACCCCTAAATAGACAGGTGTCTGTAAGAGTTACTTCAGTAAACAGCCTGGGTGTTAAGGCTGCTGTCTTGGGTACAGCTTGACTTCAGCTTTTTCTTTTAAAGCTTTTAGCCAAAAGGGCAAAGCTGAGATATTGTTATTCTCAATTTGTTATAAAACTAGGCTTCTACTCTTGCAGTGATTTGGGTTTTTTTGTTTGTTTGTTTTGATTTTCTTTTGTTTTTGTTTTTAAGTTTTAAGGCTATGCCAGCTCTAACTTTTGAGTGATTGGGAAGTGCTCTCAGTTCATTCAGGCATGTTATATCTTTTGCCTTAACTTCAATTCTTTTCATATACTTATTTTGCTAATTCCTCTTGATTTTTTATTGGGTCCGTTAGATTTCTTTCGGTTTTGATGCAATTATTTGACCCTTTCTGCAGATAGTGTGAAAATAATTTAGAACTGCAGCACAGCTGCCCTTTTTCAGGATCCTAGTCTTTGAAATTAAATTTCAGAGACTATAAAGACACATTTCATAATAGGGAACAACAGGTGCCATAGAGCTAAAATGTAACCATCATTCTAATAAAACTGACAGTCCCTTTTTTTTCTTATATATTTTCTCATTCACTTTAGCTGGTATAACGTATCTGCCTTTCAGAGATGCTTTGTGCTTTGAAATCAAAATAGAGTGGCTGTTGGAAATTAACTATATGCCTATCTTCTCCAAAGAAGTTGAAAAACTATGGGGATTTATTTTTTTTTTTTATGCTTTAAAGGAGAGGAGGCACAGTAGCAGACCTATTATTCTGTTCAATTAAAATATGCTACCTCAGTGCTACAGTTAAACTGCCTGGTCTAGTGTAGTTTCCTGAGTGAGAGGGAAAGGGAAAGGAGCACAGCACAAGAGATGAAGTTAACAAATAGATTACTGATGTTGTTTTTACTGTAAAACCAAGCCAAATGAATGATTGTGTATTGTGCAGTTGTTTTGATGCACAGTTCTCATATAATTTTTTTTTTAAAAAAAGGCTTTTTGTTAATGAGAGATGTGGTAAATCTTTAAGACTAGCTATGATGTTTGGTGTTACTAATGCAGGGCAATGTGATTTAAATACTCTGAGTGCAGTAGTGGTAGTGTTTGGGGATTAAAATGGTTTTAAGACTTCTGCTGTCCTGTTGGTCATGCTCTGCGGAGAAATACCGATGAGGTAGTGACATTCAGGCTTGTGAAGCTGGCCATTATAAGATTATACTGTTCTAAGCCATCTTGTAAAAATTGTATTTGGAAGTGTCAAGGGTATTCTGATGTAGGGCTTACTGATGGACAATTGGACCTGAAGTTGAGGTGTTGGTCTCTTGTGTAAATTTAAACACTTGATAAATAGCATAAATAAATTTTTACATCTGACAAGGCAAAAAAATCTTTGGTCTTTTCTGTTCCTGTATTGAGTAATTTTGTAATGTGTATTGTGTGAATATTTTATTTCAAACACCAGTAGACCTGTGATGTTTATAGAGCATATCCTATACTTCATTCAGAGACAAGTTGGGAATACTGGGAAAGGAGACACTAATGATGACTTAAGTTATGGGCCTGTCTCCAAAGTCTGAGTCATCTTGAAGTCTGAGCTGTTAACCAAGTATAGTCATGTCTATAACTACCTGGTGGAGGAGTAAAGAAGATTCTCCATGATGCCCAGTGGCACGGGACAGGAGGCAGTGGGTACACATTGAAATGCAGGCAATTCCACATAAATAGAATAAAAACTTTTACTGAGCAGCTGGTCAAGCACTGAAACTGATTGTGGAGAAGCAGCTGTAGCTGATCTTGCTTTGAGACTGGTAGTGGCCTAGGCCAGGTTGTGTGCAGTTAACACAGTGACTACTGAGAGGAAAATTAACTCCACCCTTGCCAAAAACAGGACAAATACTCAGTATTGAAGTATGTAAGGCCACCTTTGGCTTGAGAGAATTTTCAAGCTTTTAAATTATATAGCCTGGGAGTGCTGCAATTTTGCATATTAAATTGTATTAACAATTCTAACTTGCTGAAAAATAAAAAGGCTTGTCTGGCCATTAACTTACATGACTGGGAATGATGGGACTGGCAAGTCACAGAAGTTCACTTCTCCTTTTTTTAATGCGATAAAAATCTGAAAAATGGATTTTGGGTACAATAGGAACAATTTGAGGAGAGAGCAATCTCGGGATCTCCTGAGATCAGCCTAGCCTTTTCTGATGCGTCACCTTGTGCCTGCTCTTGTGTCCTTCCATTAACTCATACTGAAAAAATCCAGAGGCATGTGCTTTTCTTGAAAGGTTTGTGGTTGTTGTGTTTGGTGTAGTAGGAGAAATTGGCTTGATCAGATCACAGAGAAATTTCAAAGTAATCAATCTATATAACTTTGTCCTTAAAGGCCAACTTTTTCACTTTTCTGATTTCTATTGTATTTAAAAGTACAAAGCAGATTTAATTGTCGTGCCTGAGAGGCAAGTTCTTTCTTTCATCTTTGTCCAAGTTGAATGGAATGACAGCTGAATATCTTGATTTATATTTTTTTCCTCAGGAAATGTTCTTAGAACATGCAATGGCCTGTCTTTATATATGATTTCTGTGTGTGTGTAAGTTTATAAGTAATAATGCTGTACTACAACTGCTATAAACAGTTAGAAATATAACTATCTCTTTCCTGTGCACAATTCACAGTATTCTCCTAGGGAAACTGGCTGCCCGTGGACTGGGTAGGTATACCCTTCTTTGGATAAAGAACTGGCTAGGGAGCCGTGCCCAGCGGGTAGTAGTTAATGGAGTCAAGTCCAGCTGGCAGCCTGTTACAAGTGGTGTCCCCCAGGGATCGGTACTTGGGCCCATCTTGTTCAATATCTTTATTGATGACCTAGACGA
>JAAGAY010003775.1:0-31221 GCA_011801015.1 Ardeotis arabs
CTTAAGACTCTGTGCTTAATATGAACACATTTCTCTATTCTCTGCATTGATTTATGGAAAAGCAACTGAAGAGTAATGCTTTTCAATTATACTCTGTCTAAGTGGTCTTTGGATAGTATAGGACTCGGTAACTTTGTTCCGTTCTATGAACTGAAGTCAGTATGACTTTGCCACTGATTTTTACGGAGAAGGGATGCTCAGGAAAAGACAAGCATTATTGCTTCTCACATATTATTTGGTTTTGGGGAGTACAACCTTGGAAAAAAATAGTATGTGGAATTTATGAGAACTTTTGGATTAATTTGAATTATAGTCAAACTTCCAATGGATTACCTTTCAGGTCTTAGTTATCAGAAATTATCATTATAAATTAATGTTATTTTATAGGCAGAATAGGTTAGGGATGGAGGAGACTATACCAGGAGTATACAACTGACATAATTTTGTTGTCAATATTAGAATTTTAAAGGGAAAGTACAGGAATGACATTGAATGTTTACGAGAAAAGGGTGATAAATAAAACACAAATCAATTATGATGTATTAGAGGAAAGAAATTACTTTTGCATTTTTTATTTTCAACTTTCCGTATATAGATTTTTTAGGATTACCTTTTTTGAGGATCAGTCTAACCACAGTAGGTTAAAAGGAGATTTTGATTTTCATGACATTATTTCTGACAAAGCTCTTTCTAACAAAGCTTCCATGCTGCAATTGTAAAATAATCAAGAAAAAAAAACATTAAAGAAACTCAAAGGGAGGATTATACCTCTTATGAGATGAGAAGAGAGTCATTAGTTTGAGAATTTACAATGACTTGGATACAATTTTCCTCTTCTACAGGAGACTGGACTCCAGCATAATCCTTTCTCAAAGAACATTGAGGTGTTCAACAAATGAAGGAAATAAGAAATTATGAATCGAATATGTTATATCTTTAAAGGCAGACAAAAATAATTTCTGATCTTTGAGGATGGACCGGAGAAGAACAGCTTATTCATTTTCAATCTGCAAGACATTTTATGAAGTAAAAAAGTTGAAATATCCCCAAAGAAGATAGAGTCAAGATCAAAAGTCAGGGAGCTGTCAAACAGAAACATTCCAAAAGACAAGACGTAATGTCTTTTAAGACAAAATTACAATAAGTGAAGTTTTAAAGGACTATGAAAAGGTCTGTACAGGTTTAAGCTGTTTTATTAAATGCTGGTCATTTATTCAATAGGATGCAAAATAACATTTCCCTCTTTTAGTCCAGAGATTCTCAGTTTAACACATGGAATTGTTTTTTAAATTATCATAAAAATGCTCTATCAAACATCTACTTGTAAGCATGTGTCAGCTTCCTGTGCACTCCTTGAGCACTTCTTTTGAGTCATTGATGTGGAATGCTTACCTAATTTTGGAAGTGAGAGGTTACATCCATGGCATTTTAAGTTGCAAGCAGTAACTGGGCAAAACCCCATACTCAATATTTCGAAGATATTTTCAATGGTTGTTTATGATTTTGATCATGAACTGAAGTCAATTAGAGCGGGTTGTCTTGGCAAAACTCCAGACTGCTTGAAACATATCAGTAGCCATGAGCAATTGCTTAAGTATTGCAAGGAATACAAATCACTCAGCAGTTTTCTATGATTTTCTCAGTTATCTGACTAGAGATATGGTTATACCACTCTTATCTAATGCTAAATATGGCAGCATTGTTTGACTTAAGTATTTCTTAAGCATTTCTTAATACGGAGTTCTCTACAACTCCACATAAAGATTCGGTTATTAAAAAAATGGTGTCTTTGCCTTTCTGAATTGCAAAAATAAAATTTAAACCTTTTTTTTTTGGTTGTTGTTGTAGCTATTAGCAGTAAAGGCAACTACCTTCAGAAAATGAATACAGCAGACACTGAGAGAGATAATTTATGTAGCTGTGGAATGGTCTACAGAAAAAAAAAACCTGCTACATAATAACTCCATAATTTACAGATGAGTATTGAGTGTTACATTAATTTACTGATAGTAAAGTGCTAGAGAACAGAAAGTTTTGTTTGTAAGTGTTAAACACACACTTAAGTGTTTTGTGGGGTTTTAAAAATTTGTTTGTTTGTTGGTTTGGTTTTTGTTTGGTTTGTTTTTCATTTGTTTTTCTCTGTTTCATAGAACACTATTTATTTAATGGGTTGATATAAAATAACTCAGCTATCCAGTGACCAGCTTTGAGACTCTTTCACAACGCATAGTCTGGAGTTATAAAAATGACTTGAGTATTTGGGATAAAGCACATGTAGCTAATTACTCATAAAGTTATGGCTAAGAACCTACTCTTGCTTATTCCGAAGTCAATATATATTGGTATGTATAGATCTCCTAGCTTTATATTATTATACAGAATATGATACCTCTTATCTGCATAACAGAGGAAATAGATACATATCATCTCTGAGGTCTAGATTCAAGAGAAAAGAAGTGTACGTTACAACACTCGAGACTACCGCTACACTAAGTGCAGATTAAATAAATTAACAGCTATATTAGATATATTAGTAAGATTAAAACATTTGTCAGACATCCTTGTATCTTGTATAATTATTGTGAGAAACTAGAATTTCTGTAGTTGTCTACTGGGACAAGAGAAAACAAACAAAATAATAGTGCTGTAGTAAACACGAAATAATCACTGTAGCCTATTATGTTCGTCAGTACCTAACACACTTAAGAAGGATTTGTTCAACAAAGACAGTAATTTGAGTTTAAGTTGTTCTCAAGTATGCTCCTAGTCTTAAAAAGCAGTAACCATTGGTCAGTACTGAACTACTTCCATGTATTTACAGTATGCAAACTGACATAGAGATCTACTGCATAGGTATCTAGGTACCTAGACTCCCTCTATCATCAACAAAAACACTTAAGACTTCAGCCTATCCAACCTATTTTAGAAGTTTACTTTAAGAAGAGATGAAGTTAATTGTGTACAGGTCTATTTGATTTCAACGACTACAAGGGAACTAGCTTAGCTGCACACGTCTACATGGTAGATGTCCAGGTTTAGTTAACTGAATGCCATTGGAGGTTTTTTATTGTACACATTTATTATGTTATTAAAGAAAATATTTTGTTTGTTCAGATTATTCTTCGTAATTTATTTCACAGTCTTCCAATAAGCTGAAAATACTCATATTCTAATCACATTTCCAGCTGACAGTTTCGTACGTTTTAAGAATATAGGATTACATTTTGATTGTGAATTTTAGAAAGAGTATACTCCAGTCAGGTTTTTAAGAATTTTTCCCAGTAATTCCTGTATTAAGCTCATACTTTTCATTAACTCCAGGTAATTGGGGGCATGGAGGGAGTGGGCACAGGGGGAGAGATAGAGAGTGCAACCCATACTTCCCAGATCCCTTGTAAACTGTTCATATGATTAACTGCTGTCACTGTTACATACATTGCATTTAATTTCAGGTCTGAATTTACGTAGCTGCAGTTCCTTCCCTTTGGAGATTTTCCTTTCCCTTCTCACAGTACAGTCCTATTGCAAAATACTTGATATGCAGTAGCTGCAGTTATTATAGATAATGTCTGAAGATTTCATTGAATCTTAGTCTTGAAGCAGTAGATTCTAGCTACAGTCATAACCAAAATTAGTTTTATGCGGTTTAAAATTCTTATATTGAAAAGAGAGTTGGGTTTACTTATTATTCTGCTAGTAATCTAGATCATATAACTATTGCACAGAGGGACAAAACATGTTTTAAAAACTTTTTAAACTTCTACCATCATAAAATATTTCTTTTTAAATTAAAAAGTGGAGATTATAGAGGATAAGAAAAACATACATGATTTATATATTTTTGTTCTGTGAGAAATGCTAATGGTGAAATTTTAATGTTTCTGGATTCAGGAATAGAGCACAAATTATCCCTCCTGTCTGGATAATTAAGCATTTTAATAGAAATATGAGAAACATGAGAAAGGTAAATTTATTTTCTCAGAGGTTGTTTTTTTTTTTAATTCTTGTTTATCTAGTAGAACCTTAATTGTGTCTCTTGCACCGTTTATTGAAGCAATACAGGGAAGGCAATTTGGATATGACTAGAAGTTGATAAAATGCTGTGCTAGTTTACTTAATCAAGAAGGCAATACACAATGAAAATATTTGAAAGTGAATTCTGTATCAAATGTTGGAATACGCATGCAGATAGGTATCCAACCCCTATTGCTTTCTCAGAAAAAACCTCTTATGAACATTGTTGATTTAAAAAGGAACCAAACTCAATATGCTTGTACATGTACACACATACACACACAGATGCTTATAATCTCTGTATGAAGTAGGGATTAGGATTTTACCTGTGGTGGCCTGATCTCATCTCTCTGCTTCTCCTGATCATTAGATCTCATTCAAACCAGGGACTGTGACTTTGTCTTCTTCATGTCAGCAGACTTCCTTAAGGATTAAGTGTAAAGAAGGCCTTTTGTAAGTCCATTTGATGGAACAGTTCTTCTTTGGGAACAATTAGTCCACTCATGTAAGAATGCATCTGTGTGTGACACAGAGAGAGAGAAAAAAAAACCTCTGCCTGGTAAAGTTCTTTGCTTAAACTTTGGACACTTTGCCTGGTTAGCTTCAAGAGGTGGTTGATTAATTTATCATTTTTTTTTAATTGTGAATCTAAGAAATTTATCCTAATGAAAGCTACATTAAAAGTAGCTTGTTTGAATAAAGTGTTTTCTTTCTAGAAGTCTATATTTCCTGTTTGAACAACTAATTGGAAACATTTTGTCCAGCTGGGCAACTAACTTTCGTAAAATATATTTGCCTGTACAGACTTTATTGAATTACATTGAATTTACTGTATGTTCTCAAACTGAGTTTATCTGTTTACTTTAGTCACACCTAATCAAGAAAATATTGAATTATCACTAGAGTCTCTCATCTAGTTGACTGCTGAAGTGCATTAAACATTAGTGATTTAGGAACTGGGACTAATGCTTGTTTTCTGCTTTTGAGTATTTAAGCAAATGAAAAATCTGGACTTACCGGATTTACAGGATCTGCTGACCTTCCTAGTCTAGGAAGGTCAGTAAAGATTAAGACGGTTTCTATGTTAACAGAATTATTAAATTATAACATACGTGTTAATATTGGATTCAGCAGAAGGAATGGCAATGTGGAAAAAATTGAAAGAAAGGAGTTGATATTAGTGTAAAACATCTCTTTTACAGTTGTACCAAATGTTGTAAGACTCCCATCTATAGAAATGACATTGTGGTTGCTTAGACTAAAATCTTAAAGTGTTTAAAGTGAACATAAATCAGCCACTGCTAAAGGCAGGGCAACTGTTGATCAGCAGAGAGAAAGCTCATTAATTTTCACACCACTGATTTGCCAGCCTCTGTCACTTTGCTTTCTTGCAGAGATTTAATAGCAGATTAAGGCGGCAGGGAGCCTCATATTACTAATGCTTCATTATTTAAATTGCATTTGTGAACATAATGAAAAGTATTATCTTAAACACTTAAAAGTAGACTACAGGTGTCAGACTAAAAAGACTACATTTTTCTTGTGCTCTTTCCCTGATTTCTTTTTTCCCTCATGTCTGCATTTGGTTTTAAATTGGCTTTAGCTCTTTCTTACATTCAAGCTTAAAGTTTTTCTCCTCCTGTTTAAATTAGCTACAGCCTTTCATTCGTAGTTGCTCTCTTCCTCTTGGATCCCATAACGCCCATATGGAATTGCACCAGTATGAAACTGGAGCTAAACAGCATTGAGACTCTCTATCTCCTTTACAAGGGTGCTGTGCATGGTAACTTTATACTGGAATTTGGCAGATGTGGTAATCTGTAACATAGCTATCTGTCACCAGAAAAACTTGTACTCTTAATAGTGCATTGTACACCACAGCTAACTAGGTTTTTCATTTCTAACTTTCTTACTTTCTCTGCAGTGTTTTATCATCTTTCCTGTTTAAAACTTTCCTGTGTTTTAAGTCTGTTTTACTTCACTTAGGTAAGTCAAGAATTAATTCTTACTGGGTATTAATTTTATGCTGAGGGTGGTGGAACATTGGAACAGGTTGCCCAGAGAGGTGGTGGATGCTCTGTCCCTGGAAACATTCAAGGCCAGGTTGGATGGGGCTCTGACCAACCTGATCTAGTTGGAGATGTCCCTGCTCCTTGCAGGGAGGTTAGACTAGATGACCTCTAAAGGTCCCTTCCAACCCAAACTATTCTATGATTCTATGAATTAAAATATTGAGGGAAAGCTACGTAGTTTCAGTACTTACTGGTCTACTTGAATTTTAAACATTTTAGTGCTAATCCTTGTGATATTCAAGGGGAGTTGTTTTATATTTTTTGCTGATAGACAATTTATAATGATTAATGTACACAATTACAGGATAATCCACATCAGGGTATGCGTTTATTGTGTTAAGACAAAATATATCAGGTACATTATAAGGGAAAAAGAAAGTTTTTGTTACCTATGTAGATTTTAAGGGTTTTCTTTAGTTTCATGTGCATTTTAATAAAAGTAAATTGTACTTACTCTTTCCCACATGTGGAAGACACATTAAAAAGAAAGAACTGGTAATAAATTGCAACCAGGAAATCTTGACAATTCAGACCACTAAATCTATCAGGTAGCAGCAGGTGATAACAATCCTGTTCTCCATATCATCTTGTACAATCCAAAGTGATACAAATATTGAAAAGTACAAAATACTCCACTTTTATACTCTATATACAATTTTTTTTTTTAAAAATAAGCCAATTATGTCGAAATAGAATGAAAATCCAGAGCAGTTCTTTTTTCTTCACAGAAATAGAGTATTGGCCTCTTCTGTTTGTTTTTGAAAATTCTTCTTCAGTAACAATCCTATTCTAAACACAAGGAAAACTTCTTTATGAAGACAGCGAGAAAAGAAAAAGATAGACAATCACTGAGCATGTTGTTGCAAAGGTCTTACTGGTTTTTTTTTGAGGGAAACATGTATCTCTCTAAATAAATATTTATTTTGTAATGGTTTTAAATACAGGTGGATACAACAAACCTACACTGGATCTGGAGGCAAGGGCACATCTCGTTTAGAGCGAAACGAGAAGCCATAGAGAACTTGGTGCTGAAACTGTCAGTGTACCATGAATCACTGGTGCATAGGATAATGTATTATTTTTTATCTGCTTTTCCTTGAATAAAAATGACAACAAATAAAGAGAACAACTTAGCAGAATATGGAGGACAAAAGCCAAAACTGAAACTATTTTTCTTGTAGTTCGTAATTTTCTTTTTTTTTCTTTTTTTTTCCAGAATTCCTTTGAATTGAAGCAAGGTATGACAGTCTCTTTTAATTATGTGCTCAATTATTAGATCATAATGTATGAATAATGCTATTACTCAGTCACAAAGCAGTGATTTTTAATTCATATAAACCAAGCTGCTGAACAGGAGCAAGGATCTGGATTGCTACCCTGCAAACTGCGTAACATTTTTTTCCGCTGGATATTTCTTCTATGAAATAGTAATAATAAATGTATTCCAAAGAATAGAGATATTGCATATAGCATTTTTTTTCACTCTCCTGTGGGGTTTAAACTGTTACTGTTGCTGTGGTGTTCTCTATTTCACCCATGTAAATGATCATCTTGTGATAGTTGTACTTCCTCTCTTCTACTTTTTGCCTAATCTTACAAGTGAGTAATTCAGTATATCAAGTCCATCTGAAGTAGTCTCTGAGCTGTCTAATTTTACAATATCCCATTGCTGGTGCTCACTGCCTCATTTAGTAGTTCTTCTCTGTGGATTTGAAATACACAATGCAGAAATTACATACATTATTTCTAAATATATCTTCCATTTAACTATAATTTTCTGAGTCAATATGATTATTAGTACACTCATGAGTGATAAATTAATTCTGATAAACAATATTTGTTTCACCATTTATTATGGTGTGGTTTTAGCCTAATAGCAATGTGCTCTAGGTGGTAGTTACAATTTTTAGAGCAGTTTGAGTATTGCAAGTAATGCCCATGTGATCTGGTGAGTGGTGGTCTCACTGCAGGAGGTATCTGGAGCTCTTTGTGCTTTGCTTTAAAGGACAGCTTCCTTTTACAGTATTAACACATTTTCAAGGCCACAGCTATTTACCATTAAGTTATGATAAACTAAGATACCCAAAGATGAACATAAGGAAAATATAAATTAATGTAAAAATTAATCCATTGTCAATCGATGTCAAAGAGTTTGGGATAACTAATATTTTCAGAAGAGATAAGCAATGTGTGTAGGCTGAGCAGTGTGTTGAGAAAACAATGGAAGAGCTCCTATAAATATACATGTCCTATTACATTTACATTGTACATCTAAATAAGATCTGTCCTTGCAGCTATTAAAAGGAGTAAGTTTAAAATAAAGATTTTCTCAGATATTCTATACACATTAAATGTTTAGCTCATACTCATTTGATTTAACTGAACATTAAAAAAAGAAGCCATTTGACAGTGAGAGGAAGATGTTGCTACTCGCACTAAGTAGACAGAAATGTTCTGCTGACAAATAGCTGTTTGTTCATCTGTTCTGTAACTAAGAATATTTCTGAAACTTTAAAAATGAGACAGCCCACAAGACTTGAAAAATAATGCATATAGGAACTGAAAATCTCTGTGAACACAATGGTGGATATTTGGATCATTGTAACGGTTATCACAACTATAGCAAAGAAATTGGTTATTATAACACATTTCTAGTTTCAAGGCTTTGGCCTTTTTACAATTATGCTGAAAGCGTATGACAACCTTGCCTAACATGAGAAGGATTTCAAAGCTGTGTTTAACCTTTCAAGACTGCGTTTGAGCAATTTACTAGAGTGTTTAACTTTCAAAGAGAGTGCCCATTAAAAGCACTAGTGGGGGAATGTATGCTAGCAATGATTTATCAGCTCAAATACAAGGCTTAAGTGAAACTCAGGGAAAAAAGAAGAGGAATATATCAAACTGCAATCAAAACGTGAGTAGCTGTATTTTTGTACTTTTAAAGTGTAAGATCACCACTTTGTCATATCTGATTATTTTTGTCTGTTTAAGACAGCTTAAGCATAACTCACTTTGGAGTTGATATCCACATGCTCAATTCACCAACAGATAATGAACAGCAGCCAGTAGCATGCTTTGGAGATAGCCTTCAAACTAAATTATTGCTCAAATAGACACAGAAAGTAGAATAAATCCTCTCAAAGTAGGAAGATGAATAGGCAAGTTCACAATTACTAGGTAGATTAATCCACTTTTTAGCAAAAGTATCATTTATAAAAATTAACTTCTGAATGAACATAATTTAAAAGGAAAATTAACATATTTCAGGATTATTTGTAAAGTGACAGAGCAGATTTCTCCTTATTCCAGCATTAGAAGTTTGATCGAAATATATCCAAAGTAAACTCAAAGTCTTAGTTTCCTCTTCCATACTGGCTAACATATTTTCCTTCCCTTTATTCCAGACTACAGTTTGGGATTTCTAGTTTTTAATATTCCTCCATTTGTTATAAAACTTCTTCCTTAACACCTTAACACTATCATTTAATTTTTAGTCATACGTAGATCAATCTCTCATTTAGTCTGAAACTCATTATGGTCTACATGTACCACTGCATTGTCCTACTCATCCCTCTCCCATCCGTAAAAGGCCTTACACTGAAAGGCACCTTAGCCTGTCCTTCTGACCACATCCCTCCCTCTCTGCATCCCTGCAGGGGTTCACCATCTGCAACTCCAGTGAGTAAAGCATTCAAAGCACTGCTGCACTCTGTTGCCATGAGATTACCTGCCTTCATTTCAACACCTTTATTTTCCCCTACATGTTTTTTTTCATTCAGTTTCTCATAATTCCTATTAAATACTTCCTTCTCCCCATTTTCCCTAATTAGACTAATGCTTTCTTGGACAGGGACTCTTTCTAATAACATGTATGCACAGTGCCCAATTCAATAAGGTTCTTATCGCAACCAGAACCTCTCCGTTTGACGCACTTATGAGCCTGAATAACTAGTAAAGGCATACCAGGTTAAAAGCAAAGCCACACAAAAAAATGGAGTGGTCAGTACCTGTGCTACTGCCTGTGAGTCTCCAGTGTGAATAACTGGATAGCCCCTCATGGCTGAGCTGCCTGTGGGTGGTCTTTGGTGCAATGCTAGAGCAAGACTTGGACTCTCAGCTCTGGATCTACAGCAAAATTGCTTATTGGCTCAGTTGACATGTCTATCCATAAAGCTGCTGCAAAACAAGTAATAAATAACATTTCCAAAAACTAATTAGTCCTGGAACTGTATTTTCTGGATAAGGATAATTCCTGGAATGATACTGTTGTGTAAGGTGGGCTGCTTTCTGTTTGCTGGCTGATGCGGAATGGAGGAATCCATAGCCAATCTCTTTCTACAAGTTTTGAGTTTCTGTCAGTATAAAGACATTCCTTCTCCTTAAGTCTAGTAAGGGCATGGAAAGGGACCTGGACACAAGAAGGAGGACTTTGTGATTTTTTTTTGCCCTACTTTGCAGCTGAGCTTCTGTGCATTTGAACTTAATCTTTTGCTTTTCCCTACTAGGTGTGTGGCATCACCTCTTCAGGTGCTCTAGAAAAGAAAGAAAAAAAAAACATATTTGAATACTGAATATCAAGGAAAAAGTCTCAAGGTGTTGGTGGGGAAATGAATATGAAGATGAATGTGTAGGTATCTCAGGCTGTTTCTGGTCAGAAATGGGATTCACAAGCCCTTGCAACCAGTTCCTTGTGTGTAAGAGACTTCGTAATTCCTTTGGTTTTAATGCATTGTAAAAGCTCATTGTTAAAACATAGCTAAAAAAGGAATTTGTTATCTAATAAAAGTCACTTAAGTATTAGCAGTATGTTGGCATTCTCTCTAGGTCGGGAATCTATTGGGACTGGCTTACTGAAGCCCTATTATTGAGGTATTAATCATATCAGACTTCCAACCATGTCTGTCAACTGCTCAGAATAAGTGTAACATTATTCTTTTTCACATACAATGTCTCTAACTTTCCAATTGTCAGATAAGAAAGAAAAAATTGATGCTGCACTCATTTAGAATTCAAATCTAATACCACATTCATTCCCAGCCTAGTACATTTAACACATTGCGAACCTTATTCTCTGCGGGTGTAAATTAGTGCAGCTTCACTTATACTAATAGCTGGCTGCTGATAGACGTCAGCTGAGAAGCCCTACAGAGTACACACAAGTAACAACCAAAAATTGGGAGAAAAGTAGGAGCCTTTCACCTCTTTGCGTTTATTGTGAACTGCAAGTTAGAGGTCCTTTCCACTCTACCACCTATTCTTTTTAAAATGAAATTTAAATTTTGTACTTACCTCGTGAAGGATAAAAAAAGTGAAAAGAGGAGACAACGAAATACTTTATAAATACAATTTCAAATGGAAAGAAAATATATAAGCAAGTAAATATGCTAGGTAAGAGAAGTCAATAATTTCTGTAAGTTATTCATATAGTGAGACAATGTCTACAATTATTTTTTTTTCTATTTAAAAAGAAATTAGATAAGCAAGATTTAATATTTATTTGAATATCTTCTTTCCTAGCATAGGAGATTCTCTTTTTTTCTCCAAAGTGTTTCAGAAGACACTTCAGAATGGAAAAAATTCAGCTCTCAGATGGTAGAGATGCACTCAAGTCATAACATTCAGATTTAAGTTATAAGTGCTCCTAAAATTTAGGAATACACTAATTGACATATACTAATATTTTTTAACTGTCAAAAGATTTTTCTCACTTTGACTCTTTCATAACTGATACTATCTATCCCATAAAATGTCTGTCACTGTCTGTCATTTGCAGAAAGTCTCCAACAAAGGACCACAACCCTTTCCACAAATAAATAAATTACTCGACCTCCCATCTGCCTGCTTTTTTTTCCCCATAGATCACATTTGTCTGTAATTCCCATGATTGCTATTGCTAGTGTAGTTCACCTCCATTCAGCATAGCACTGGATAACACATCAATCATGTGATACCTATTTACATAGGCTGATGTGTCTGATCATTTTGTTTATGAGGGTGCAAAAGCCTGGAGTAGAAACTTCAGGCTGGCATACTGTTGGTGCTGCCTATGCAAGCTTGCTGTTACGTGGCACTTTCCTGTCACCACACATTGAAGTACTCAGGTCCTAGTGTGAGGCAGTGTCTCAGAGGTTTTTCTGTTCGTTGAAATAAGATAAAAAACTTTCTTTGTCTTCCAGGAAGAACTTCTCTCTTCTATATTTTTTTTCTCCGGGAGACAGAAGGTAGCTTTTGTACAACTTGTTTCTGCAGACCTTACCTCAACCCAGATCATTACATGCCAAAATTGTTTTACTACATGAGGCAGCTCTACTTCTACTCAATTATCACTCAGCTTCCTCACTTCCCATACAAAAGATAAAATTCTTAGTTAGAGGTTGTTGCTAGGATAAGCAGCCATTTTCTGGCTTGAAATCACCCCAGTGCCTTAGGTTGTATTGACAATGTATGTCTGAACTGACCTCAGCTTTCTGAGCCAACTATGATCTCGTTAGCCAACTACATAGCTTTGATTCACACTTTGACAGGTCTTTCTAGCAGGCAGACAGCTACAGCTTACATATGGATCATGAGCATCCAGATACGTGACATCATCACACGTATCCAGTATCCCTGGTTAGATGGCAAAAGAGGATTCACTTGTTATATTTTCCCTGGCTATTCAGGGCCACAAGTTGCATTGTGTAATGATGTTCTCCTGTAAGGACCTATGGCTGTGAAGATATACACAGCTATCACTACATCCTATACCTGGTGAGCAACTCTGCACAACTTTGTAGGCGCATGTATAGAGTACGCAGCACATTACTGTAGACCCACTTGGCCTCTCCTTTCTGCATCCAGGAAAAGGAAAGAGTTTATGTGAATATACATAAATTTGCAGCAAGATGCATCATATGCATAAGTCCCAACTCTGTAGGCTGGACTTCCACAGCGGCAAACACCATTCCCCACTGCAATTTCCTCATCCATATCCTCCCCTTCCTTCTCCCATGTCAATCACTCATTTCTTTCCTCTCCCTCTTTTTATTCAACCAGTGGTTCCTCCACTTCTCTCCAGCCTCCTGCCTTCCCTCCATTTTATGCTAAGTACGTCCTGCGGTATGAGGGCTGTCTCCTTTTCTGGGATCAGGTTTATTTTGGAGAATTATTTTTTTTAATCCTAAAAATAGCATTTATCTTTTCTGTTACATTTCTTTTCCCTTTTATTCCTTCCCCTTCTCTCCTCTTTAATAAGCACTTACTGTCTTCCTCTGGAAAGTATTTTGTGTTGCTTCATAGTCTTCCTTGTCTGAATACAGCACCCTGCCATTCTTTCTCTTTAGGGGGCTGACCATGCTGCCATACTGAAAAACTCAACAAAGTGGATATGCTCATTTTTTTTTTCAGAAACAGTGCAAAAAAAAAAGAATAAGGAAATCCAGATGCTGCTGGCACATCACTCACCACCTGGAAAAGTAGCAACAGCAAGACAGAGCTAATCAGGTTGTCCAAATCTGAGGGAGTATGGGCAACTCCTTGTTGCATCCAGGCTATAGAGTTGGGTCTTGAACACAAGCCAGCCTCTGCTGCTGTCCCTTGACAGCGTAGCTGTCTGCAGATCCAGTCACTTTGTTCTGCAGGCAAGCAAAAGTGTGAGCCAACAAGCAGTCATTCTGGACAACTGGGAGATTTGGACTTGAGCTAACATGACCACAGAAGACACCTGACGACGGAAATTTCTTAAGGGACAAATGTGTTACAGTTCTTCTCTTCAGTTAATCTTAATGGGCGTGGTAGTGTAACAAGTCTAATTGTGAAAATGGTAAGACTTTACATCTCTTGTTTTTCCTCCCAAATATTAGAAAATACATCGAAAGTGAAGGCAATATAAATGGAAGACAGAATAGGTGAACTTGGTATCATTTTTCAAAGAGAAACTTGTATACCTTCCAAATGTTATGACTACAACCTTCATTTGTATATAAAAGCAAAATCATCTGTTAAGCTATGCATGTCTGAAATTCAGAAAGACACTGAAAAGGAAAACCATTGAACATAAAAACAAAGGACAAAAAAAAGGAGAACTGCTTATTAATATTTTGATTGTCCATCTTAATGTTTTTTATATTTCTATTGTGAATGTAAAATTTTGTTTTAGAACACTTCTTATTTTAAAATGCTATTATTGAGTAACTACATATTAATCTTTGCCTTCAATGAATAAAAAATCATGTACGTTATAAAAGCAGCTAGACTGATAAGGAGGAAAACCTATTTTTTCTACATTAAAATTTTAACTATTTATTCTACATAGAGTGGTGTGTATTTAATTTTTTGTTTTTCACTTCTACAATTTAATTTACTGTATGTAATGTACAACTGTATAATCTGTCTACAGGTTGGTCGGTGATTTGTTAATGATCGTCAATGGATTATGAACGTAATTCTTCTAAAAGACAACATTTACTCCTACTTTCTCACTAAAATTTCTCTCTTTCATTTGACTAATTTTCACTTAGCATAAAAAGAATGAGCTCTGTCATTCTCAATACTCCTAGCTTTTATCCAAACAGCTGAGTACTTTGTTCATGTTTTCTGTTTCCATTATACCTGGTAATCTGTTTTTTAAAAATACAGCATGTTTTAATTAGAGAGCTGTGTGCATTTATGCAAGGGAAGATAATAATATCTGCATTACAGTAGAATCTTGTTAATTTGCATTGATAATAGGGAGAGCTATGGTGAATTAAAAAATTTTGCAAATTAGCATCAAAATGAATAAATAATGAAAACCAGAGGGTAGTTAATTCACAAATGTTTCATTAATTCATGTTAACAGTCGTAGTCTGGCTACAATTATCTATGATTCTGTTATTCCTTAGTTAAGTGCTAGCAAAACTTCTGATGTATGCTACGATGATAAAAATTATTTCTGCCCTGAGAAGTTTACAATCAACAGGACACCTTCAGAAAAAAAAGGGATCATACTTGGAAACACACAGGTGGGCATAACCTGTCATTCTTCATCATCATTCACATCTCTTTGCTGGGATGTTCCAGCAGTTAGTATGATAGTGTTCATATGCATACTGGAACATAGGCTATAAAAATGAAGTCTTTTTATTATGACAACTACTTGCAGTTTTCTATATTCAGTATTTAAAGGAAAGACTGGAAGAAGCTGAAGGGAGTTTTGGGCCATACAATGCATAAGTAAGGGGAATGCAGATTAGTGAGGTTTTGATGTATGATACCATCGAAGTGAAACATATCGAAGAATAATTTCCCCCATTAGCTTAAACTGCAGGGAAATTTAGATAGGAGTTGAGCAGGATTTAGTAGTATAGGAATTCATCTTTAAATACTTTTGCAAATAGGGTCTGAGATCTTAAAAGACTGTAGCAGTTTGTGTTTTGACTACCAAAGATGATATTTCATGCTGCCTTTTAAGCACAACAATTGCAGAGAGGGGAAAGTGATAGGATTGATTTTGGTTTTACCAGAATGGTAAAATGGTAATTTTGTTTTTACCAGAATGTTTTTACTTATGGCAATAGCATTAGAACAAATTCCCTCTTATACTGCTTCAATTGTATTGGCAATGGACATTAAATCAGGAGCTTGCTTGTATGCACCCCAGAAATGACAGGTACGTTTTCTAGCTGTCTACACAATATGTCTAAACTAGAAGTGATTGAGGGTTTTTTCACTTTTGGTGAAAATTCTAACCCAGATATTGTGCTGGGTCACAGCAGGTCACAGTAGTACAGATGGTGTTGACCACACTGGCGTACAAATAGTGTTGTAAGCAGCCCTACCTTGCTTTCAGCTTGCCGAGTGCTCAGGCTACCACCGTCCTGCAACTGCCAACTGTTTCATTAAACCTTCTTCTGCCTGATTGTGGATTTTCAGGGCATAATGTAATTGAAAAGATGCATGGAGGATGTGAGGAAGGCACAGACATCTCTTTAGGCGCACCCCTATTCTGCTAAATGATCTAGGTCTGAATTCATTCCCAGGACTAGTCTCCTGGACATTTACTTTGCATACATATTAGATAAGACTCAAGCTCTCCTGAACTAGCTGTGTCTTGAGAAAAAAAAATCATGGAATAACTTAAAGGATAGTCCACTTGGGAGTTCTTCTCCCATAGATAGGATGGACAAGACCATTGGTAACACTCTGGGGAAACAGATTGTACCTAATTACTTCACAGCTATTAAGTATTGGTAACCTCTGTAATTGATGTGGGAGTTTTTTTGTGTATTGTTTCAGAAAAACATGGGCACATGTACACCATAAAAGTCCTCAAGGTACTTCAAGTCTGTGTTATCTCAATGCTAGCTACTATTTCAGTCAACTTTGTCACACGTGAATGAACTGCAGTGCTCATTGAAGTACAAGCTTTCACTACAGTGTTGCTAGGTACTTTACTGGTTGGCACCATATTGATAACTCATGCAGCTATGGAAATCCACCTTGACAACTTTTTAGTGGTAAATATAGAATCATAGAATCATAGAAAGGTTAGGGTTGGACGCGACCTTTGAAGGTCATCTAGTCCAACTGCAACTACCCCTACAAGGAGCAGGGACATCCCTGACTAGATCAGGTTGCTCAGAGCCTCATCCAGCCTGACCTGAATTTCTCCAGGGATGGGGCACCAACCACATCTCTGGGCAACCTGTTCCAGTGTTCTACTACTCTCATTGTAAAAAAAAAATTTCCTAATATCTAATCTAAATCTACCTCCCTCTATTTTAAAACCGTTACCCCTAGTCCTCTCACAACAGGCCCTACTGAAGAGTCTCTCCCCATCTTTCCTGTAGGCCCCTTTGAGGTCTACAATAATAATCCATTTCATTTGGATTTGCACTTGTCTGTCCTAATTTGGGAGGCAGATTAACTTTTCCAGAAATTCTTTGAGGATGTGCTCCCACATGTACAGGTTCCGTATAACTGGCCTTCGTTTCTTTGGATGGTGATTCCTTCTTCATTGCCATGCTATTGCTCACCAGAATTGCCAGCTGCTGAATGAGGAACCCATGAGACTGTGTGTGCTCCACCAGCTTCTGCTCTGCCATCCGCTATGCAGAATGGTTCAGGGCGCTTCCACTGTAACGCGTGAACCAGTTTAAGTGAATAACACACTAAGGACACCGAGGACAGATTATAAAAAACCCAATGTTACACCTAAGTAACTGCAATATTAATTTGGTTGCAACAGTGTGGATAGATAGTATACCTGGCTTTGCAGCATGCTGGAAATATGCTTGCAGTATTCTGGAGTATGCATGCAAGTCTGCAGCAGCTGGGGAGAAAAAGCACTTGTGAAGGAACAGTACCTGCACTAATATTGAAAAATACCTGAAAATGGATCAGTTGAACAGCACAGATCATACAAATGGGATAGTACAAAAGAGAGTGCTTGGAAGGACTGAGGGAATAGTCAGAAAATGAAAATACCTGTAATGCAGGAACAGGAATCAGATATACAAAGGGTTATTCATTCTCCAGGCGTATAGGTATGAAGGGCAGAGCATGATAGAATTTATTCTAGGTGGGTTCGGTTCAAGGAGCAATCTCTTTAGCAAGATGTTCATTTCACAAAAGATTTCAAGAATCTCAGTCTCCTGTTAAACCAAATAGCAGTCAGAAATTAGAGTAGATGCAGTAAACCATTAAAAATTGAGGTTCATTTCACATGGATTTTTCTTTCTACTTTAGTGTGTCACTTAATAAAAACCTTAATGTGGGAAACACTATAAATATGTCACTCATCATAAAGCTGCTTTAAGCAGTGAGAATGTAGTGACAGAGCAGGATAAGCATAGCCACTAAAATAACATACACAGTAATTGTGCTCTCTCACCCAAGAGCTGAAGAAAGTGAAGTGCCAGTATGATTACAATGGCTGCAATCACTTTTATTTTATTCATGCTCCACTGCAGTTTGATGCACGTGCTCCTGCCTGTACTACACATTTGTGTTAGATAACAGGCAGTATTGTAGTAATGGGGATAGATACGTGCAAACTCAGGATTTAAACTCCCTTTCTTCTCTCAATGCTATTTATATTTCAAAACTTCTCATGTCCACTCATACCACAGCATGATGTAGTGCTCATTTTAGTAATTCTGTTTTTCACTGTCATCCTACTTGTTTTCTCAGTGTTCTTTCATAAGTTTTTGTCTTTGTTGTCTTATTTCAATTTACTTATCCCAACACTTCAGCTTGGTGCTTTTCACTTGTCTCTGACATGGAACAACTTCCTTTCTTCACATCCTTTCACTTCACTCTTCCCTTTCTACTGTTTTCTTTCTCTGCATCTTCTTTTCCTCATTCTTCTGTCAAGTTCTTTTTCAGTCCCCTTTTCCCTTTCTTTCCCCCTCCTCAGCTCTTTGTCTATACTTCTTTTCCTTATTGAACCCTTTATCTTTTTCTCTCTTGACTCATCTCCCTTTTTTATTAGTTCTTCAGCTTGGCTTTTCTTATTTGTGTTTTTTTAAGCATCCTCATCTATTTGTTTTAAGATCTATTGACATATCCTCAAGTGCACCAGAATGGCTGCACCTGTGGTGCAGTTAAGAAACTAGTGAAAGGGAACTAGTCTAATATGAAAAATAGTTAAACAAACCCCAAGAACTTGGATGGATGGCTTAACAGAGACTGCCAGGTTTTCTTCTAAATTTAGTCTCAGGCACAGGATGCTTCTGTGGTATAAAAATCTTATTTCTGTCTCCCTTTCTGATGACTCCTGACTTCTTTGAAGAAGAAATCATAAGGAAATGGTAGAGAACTGGATAACTGAGAAAGAGACAAAGGATAAAGCATGGAATAGGAAAGTGTGGTGGTTTAGAGGGAAAGATGGTAATTTTCTGATTGAATGGTGTCGTCTGTCACATACTATCAGAATTACCATAGCTTCTTTCTTGAGAATGATCTTTGAGTCTTACTTGTGAGGGAGGTGGATGGCTCTACCTGAGAAGAGGGGCACAATGTTGCTATTTCTGCAAGCTCCGTGACACAGCTCTTTGACAAAATGGAGACATTTGATTTTCCTATTTTTATTCTTAAGCTGCCCATAAAACCTCTGAATTTTCTTCTTAAATACTTTCCTTCCTGCAAGTCGGTATGGTGAGCAAATACAGTATGTGTTGGTGTTTTGTCAAAATGTCATTTCAGAAACAACTTTGGTGAACAGCAAGGTTTGCTTAAACCTGACATGCAGTAGCATCTGCATTGTCTTATTAATAAACAGTACTGCAAGGTTTGTGTAGACTGTGTGTATAATATCTACCATATAATAATGATCTCATACAGCATGGCATTTCAGGAACTGGTCCAACAGCTAAGTATGGCCCAATTAGTGCAGTAACTTGTGTAACAGTACAACTACTGTAGATATCTCTGATGGAATTCCTGTGAGGGTGAGCAAGGGCAAGTAAGCAGGCATAATGTATTGCTATTAATCAGTAAACATTACAACACTAATATAACATCTCCTCAAGAAACCCTAGTACAACATATGCTGCATTAGTAGCAGATGTCACAAATTCTGAGGCCTTACATAACACGTGCTATCTCTTAAAAAAAAAAAAAAAGTGCCTTCCATGTGGAAAATATCTCTATATCTTAGAATTTTCTGTGCCATTGCTAGGAAACTTTGATCATTGGTATTGTATTTAATCGAGGACACAGTCCAGAGTTTAAGGTAGATAGTCGATCCAATGTATCACATAGTGTAGGAAATATTTTCTCTGCACACGCTAGTTTTACATTACGGAGCAATGTGTTTCGGTGGGAGCAAGAGACACTATAGACAGAAAGTAAATGGGAGCTGTGAGGATGATGGTAAGAATATACATTATAGTATTCTCTTCACAGGAGATGCTAAAATTGTTCTTCTCTGGAGAAAAGCTATCATTAACATTGTGTCTGAAAAGATTCTGTATTTAGCTTGTGTTAATGAAATCTAGCCGGATAATGTGATTAAAGTCAGGCTTCCTTTATGACACCACTTTTTCAGTAGCTGAGAAAAGAATGGATGAGAAGTTGTGAGTGTTTACACCATGACTTTTCAGCTGTTTGAAGCTATATGATTAATTTTTTGGTTTGGATTGATTTTCAGGTTAATATCCTGACATACGTGCATGTTGTAATTATCTGTACTCACTTAAGATGTCCCTATCCTTAAAATGTCTTTAAAAAAAAAAAAAATCTAAATAATGAGACTGGCAAGAGGGGAGCATATGAGAACTGGATCTCAGAGAAATAAAAATGTGCTGGAGCATATTGGATAAAATCGGTATGGGGACATTATCCCTTTATATAGCATTACTGAAACCTGTACTGGAACATATATGTTAAAGGTAAATATTTAGGTTTTGCAAATATATTTTGAAAACTTGGAAAAAATAGAAAAATTAGAAAAAGAATTACAAGTATGAGATGAGTTGTGAAACCTCCGACCCCTTCCACTCTGTAGTTAATATCAGACAGTTTAGAAATCTTCATGTATTTAATAAAATCAAGGTGATAAGCACATGAACTTCCTTTCATATTTCTCCCATGAAAGACAGTAAACTTCACTTTGTATTACTGTAGGATAAGACTGTCAAGATAAATAGTTGCCATACAAAAATATGTCTGTCTGTAGACTGAGTAAAACATAAGAAAGAGACAGATCATAGTTTACAAACATGGCCATGGTCAGCAAATTTCTGATACTAGAGAACTTTTCAGTCTACTTCAGAGATGCTAAATGTAGATTTTGCTCCAGATGAAAGAAATCCAAGCAAAAAAAAAAAGTTTAAAAAGTTAAAATAATTGAATCTTATTGTCTCTCTAAGGCACAAAGATCACGTCTATCTGACTTCCATACATTACAGTTATGTTTACCTACAGTTCTGCTTACTGAGATTACTCATTCACCCGTAAATAAGTTTGAATATATAAATGGTGGATATCACGATGCTTGTAATAAAGCCACAGGTACTCTCAAGAATATATCGTGGAGGGAATGAGCCCCCTTAAACTCACTAGTAGAATTAGTTGTTGAACTGTGAGTGAAAGCAGAGGTTCAGTCGCAGCAGACGGAAGAGCCCAGAGCCATCCAGACCTGCCCAAGGGCTTCATTTTCCTTCGGGATCTCCAGTACAAGATTGTGCACTCTGTATGGTGGCCGTATAGACTGAAAAAAAACCAGCAGCAAAAAACTGCTGCTCACTGGAAGAGCGAGCATAGCTTCAGAAGGGTGGATGTTATGCTGAACTAAAGTGAGACTTCAGGTTGTTAGCTAACTAGACATCTGCTATTTGGAATTTATTTGGAACATCATTATTTATATCAGAGATGTTTTCTCCTTCTTTGGTTATTTTTTTTCCTTTTCTTTAGGGAAATATATACTTGGTGTTTATAGGACAGCAGTTGCTACTGATTTGGCAAAGAGTTCCTGCATACTACTGAAGAACAAGCTATTTTTAGGAAGTAGGATAATGTGTTGATAGGCTGAGCCACAGTTACATTTATTTGTAAACACTGGACTCTTTAACTAAGGAACTGCATATAAGAAACCTGACCCAAATTCTTCCTGCTGCGAATATCAGACACATCCTTCACATATGTTCCATTTAGCACCAACCGGGGAGAAAGTTAATCATAACTTCCTAAATTGAAATATGTTTAAACATGAAAAAAAGAGTTCTGAAGTTTTTAAAAAGTTTGCTAAGGAGCCCTCTGAGCCACTGCTTTTACTTTTCAACCAATCTTACAATGAAATAACAGCTAGAGAAGACTGGAAAAAATATTATGTCAATATTGAAAGGGAAAAATCGAAAGATTCAAATATCAACAGGTCAGTGCCTCTGACATCACTGCTGGACACAGTCTCCTGGTGGGTTGTACAGGATTCTCTTATCTAAATACAAAAGAGTGATACAATGATAACATTAATATCTTTCAACTTTGTTCAAGTATAGTTTGTTTAAGAATTGAACTTAAAACCTATGCTGACAAAGAAAATTGCATTGGTAAAAGAATCTCCTGAGAGATATGTGGCTTTGTATCTCTGCGATGCATGTTTAAAATTAATAGTATAAAAAATAAATGTGAAACGTATTAAATGAAGTAAAGACAAAGTTACACATGTCAAAAGCTATGGCTAATGGAAAATCTTCTGAATCAAATGAAAATTCTCTTCCTCATGGGTTAATGCAAGTTATTTTTCTTGGCCCACTGCCATTCAATTTCTTTATCAATGTCGTAGAAAAAAGTGAAAAACATACTAGTGAAATCTTCCAACTGTGTGTTTTGAAAACAAAAGTGGTCAGGGCAACTGTTCTGACAAGACATGTACATTCAAACAATGCATATTTTAAAACATCCAAATTCAAACTCTTTGATATAAGTCCAAAGAATGCTCACCGATGTATAGTATACGTCTTTGCTTGCATGATTTTTTAACTATTCTTGAAAAGTCAAGACCTTTCAAACACTGTAGAAAGATAAAATGAGTGCATTCTTGCTCTGCACCTCTCTCTCCTATCTTATTAAGTCACGTAAAGCACGCATATCTCAAGTAATAACAATAACTGATGATTAGTGATGATGAGAAGTGTCTTTCTTAAAGAAAGATAGCAGGAAGCAAACACAAGCCTTATGGATCGAGAGAGATTTTGTCATACTCATTAATCTTGAGTTTACCTTCCAAATATGCATGTCCTCTTTACCCTTTTTTTTACTGAAATGTGAGAATTCTTCGTGTCTGAAGGGGTCCAGCTCCTGTCTAAATAACTGTTTGAAAATCAACTTCCACAAATCCATCACTTTCAAAGGAAGTGTTACAATTAGATTATTAAGTGCTGAAATTGTTTTCTTCCCTGTGGAAGAGACAGAAGAAAACAAGGTCCTGCCACCTGCATCTTACAGTCAAGAAACATACTCCAACATTTCATTCGACACCTTCTGTGAGGTTGTGAACTTCCAGCTGTCTGAGACTTCCATGAGTTATTTCACAGCATCCTGAAGTGAAGAGAACTCTAGGGGGGAAGCATTGTTTGCAATGTACTTAGCTAAAGAGCATCAGCTGCATTTTATTAAGTAGTTTCTTTCTGCTTAAGGAATCAGTCAATGTCTTCTCATATAATCCTGTAGAAACAAAATCCAATGAATAAAATATTCACTTTATCATAAAATATGATATTTATTAAATACATATTTTTAAAAATCCTGGATACATGTAGAGCTTGCTGTGAATACCTGAAATGTTATTAGGCAGGACTGGATTAATCTGCTCGATTCTAGTAGAGGTTATTTGTAGAACATATCTTATTACACTGGCATAAGATATGCTATACTGGCACCTCATCCCAGCATTTTATTGTGACGATTACAGCTTTCAGTAGTCAAGCGAGGAACTCCATAAAAGTACTCTGAAATTGCATTTTTTAAATTCCACCTCTGCCTACAACTATAAACTCAGAAGAACTGAAATTTCAATAAAATAACTCAAGAGTACTTAATTTTCGTCTACTCTGGATCTGCTACCTTATTATATTTATTCTGCCAACTATTAAATGTTCAGTCCTGTAAAGCCTGCACATAATCTTCAGAATATGCAGAGATGCCAAAGTATAAATGACTACAGAAAGCATGAAAGGGCAGAGGTATAGAATGCTACTGACTTTGTTGTGGTAGTTACAACTTCAAATGAGAATACAAATCCTACTCTTTCTGTGTCTACAGTAAGGATATGGAGAGATGAAAGAAAAGAGCTGATTTAATTGTGCAGCCATAAATAATTCTTCAGGCCAGGACAAAGAAGCCATTGCATAAACACTTGACTATTTTCTGGTACAACCAGCCATGTAGAGAAGGGGCTCATCATTGCATTATGACATAAAATCAATATCTTGCAAAAGTCAGAAATGAGATCATGAAAGAGCAAGGTATTGCATCTATAAAGGTTACATATACCCAGTCTGGTATTTAGGATATCAGATTTAGCAAAGAAATAAAAAAGGCAAAAATCTTTCTCATTCGGATCTGTGTAACAATGTGTGACAAAATAGGCTATTTAGTAAGCTTCTGGTTATGCGCTTATCAAGATGGATGTGGATGAGTTTGAAGAACTGTGCTCTCTGCAATAATCACTCCAATAAAGTGCTTAGAAAATCATATTTTAACAATATTTGTTACGACACTAATTAGCGAAATGAAACAAAACTGAAGAATGCTTGTAGATATTTACAAGGTAATATTTATTGCATTTCAAAAAGTATTTTCGTGGGTATTACCTGCACAACGCTGATCCTGCAAAAGGAAACATGGTGATCAGCTCCCTTGGACTATACTGGGGAAAAAAAAAACCAAACATCTTAGTGCTTATTTATTTGTTGTTTATATGTTTATCAACTTTTGGAGGATTTACATTATAACTTAAACTGGTTAAAAAAAAATTTGATGTGATGGGGAACTTACTACATTATGCCACGGGAATGTCATCATAAAAAGCTCACTAAATCAGGTATTTGCGCAGCATAGCAGATTTTTTGCATATAGATTTTTATTGCGTGTGTCAGACCTTTACTTAATGATATGAATGTAACCTATCTGCATTTAGTCCATCTGCACTGGTGTAACTCAAGGTGAAATTTCTCCATGCAAGACTGTTTAACATGGGAATCACTGCATTTTATAACACGTCATTGGAAGCAGACTCAATCCCATTACATTCTTTCAAATGGAATTTGCTTCTATGATCTTCTACTCGTGAGACACCTTGTCTTCTGCATTTCTAACTAGCCATCTCACGTAACATAACAATGTACAAAAAATTAGGTTTTGCTTCCTCCTTTCCTCAGAACATTCATATTCAATTTTAGGATGAAACCAAGACTTTTAAGAGCAGAGAAATGCACCTGAATAACAATGACAAGGAGGCTCATCTGGATCCTAGTCTGAGCTGATGGAGCAAGGACTTGAACATGTCCCAAATGAGCATCATAATCACTGAAATATGGCTATTCAGAAAGCAAGCACAGAGCTCTTGTTCTCACTCTGGTTTTGATCAGGTCTTTCTTGGACCTTAAAAACCCTTACTGTCAAAATTCCTTCTGCAAGGGAGCTAACATTTCGTATGAAAATTTCCTGATTAGTGCACGTGCATAGCCAGTGATATGGGGGATGCTTTCAGTTCCAAATCTAGCAGCTATTCTATTGTTTTCCTACTTCAATATTATCATTATTATGTCCACTTAAGGATTATTTTAACCAGTCTGTGTTAATTTGGAACATTGACTCTCAATTTAGCTTTACAATGAAAATGGGAGAAAATACAATGACTTTAATGTATTGGTTTACAGTGGAAAAAAAAAATGTTATGCATGTTTAATAGAATAAGGGTATGCACTAGGCACTGTACATGTATATTTAAGAGGTGTCTTTAGAAGTCCTGTTCACAACAAGAACATTGTGATAGCAATTCCAAGAAAATGGAGATGTTTGTACAGAAGATACAATAAAATCAGCTGAAACTGTGGCTTTACTGAAACTACTATCAAAATATGTCTAAGATGTAAAATAAAGGAAATAGAAAGACAAAAGACAAAAAAAAAAGGATGTTACGGGGACAAATTTGCAGGCATCAACAATCTGTTTTTAGTGTTTTAATTCAATGGCAACTCATCAACTGAGAATTCCTCTGGGAGAGAATGGCTCCTGTTGCTCCACTCAGTCCCAGCAGAAAGTAGGTATATGTGTATTGAAGAGCACTACTATGATATATAAATTTTCATTTGGTCTAGGATTTATTCACAGATATTGCTGGACCAGATCTAAAATATGTATATATACAGGTGAGATTCAAACTGCAGTGTGAATTTGTGCCTGTCATATCATGCTGAGGACATGTGTATAAGCAATACAGTTGGAAGGGACAAAGAGTAGCTAAAATCCCTAAATCTCCATGAGGTATTTAGACTTCTACATAAAATATTCCAATAAATTTCTATTAAAATTATTCAAATCTATGCTGCTGCCTGTCCTCCCAGCAACAAAAGTATCGTTGACTTTTATTGTCCAACTGACTTCTTTCTGTCAACTTCCCTTTGACTGCTGATATCACTAACAATTTTGCAACAAATGCCTGTAAACAGAATAGGTTTAGATAGATATATATATATATAAAGAATTAAAAATTCTGATCCAAGCAATGAGTCGTTGGAAAAAAAGTGATAAATGGAAAAAGGAGCTGTGAAATCAGAAAGTCTTGCTAAGAAGAAGTAAAAACTCAGTATTACCAGATTTAGAGTAGCAATAGGCAATACACTGATATCATAACAGCACTGTAATCGAGACTGAACACAGCATCTTTAGGGTTAGACTCTGCTGTAGTACACTGCACGCGTGACACAGCTCTGCTCTGCTCCCTGACCCACTGTGCTCCCACCTGCCTCAGGGCTCTTACTCATTACAGTTTTGAAGAAAAGTTGCTCTGGGACGGATTTGGATCAGAGGCAATGTGGCTTTGACAGAAGCTATGCATAATTTATACCTATTTGATTCTCGGTCTAGGAGTTTAAGAGGGTTTTTGTTCATATCTCAACTAGTAGATTTCTCATTTAAGATGATGTTCTGTGTTTTATAATTACCTCTGAATTAGTATATTAGAATGAAAGGCTTGCAGATGAAGCTTCTAATATCAGTAATGAGAGACCTACAAAATGTTCACCCTAGCTGAAATTATCCTTTGCTGAAAAAGACTGGCAAAAGCCTTGCCTCCTTCATGCTTCATGCACTTGGATGACATTAGTGAGAGGTGAGTGATTCCACTGAAAGGTGGCTATTCCCAGGTGCAGGCACAAAGCATTCTCTTTATCTCAAAATTGCTTTGTGTAAGGTAGGGGAGAAGGCAAAAAGTACGATAAGTATAGTTTTCCTGGAGGTACAAAAGTATGGCTTCCAATGTCTGCCAAAGAGGTGGTAGTATAATAATTTTTTCCTGTTGCATAATAACAGCTTTAAAAGCTGAGGATATGATATGCCTTACCTTTCCTTTAACATTTGTGCTTATTTATAGATGTAGCCACTGAAAGTGAATGATCATTTGAAAGTTGTTATTGTTTCTTTTTCATTAAAAAAAAAAAGTATCAGAAGGAAACTAAAGCCCCACATTGAGGACCAGAAGACAACCACAAGACACTCATAATTTTGTGAGAATGGCATGCTGATAGTGAGAGCACATAACTTTATGTCTGCTTCATGTGGAGTCTTTTGCCTAGTGCTAGTAGCAGTGTAATGTTGGACTAGACAGACAACGTCTCTAGTCCAGAGTAATAGTACTTATATTCCTCCTTAGTTTACTACCGATATTATTCTTGAAGAGTTGATCACTGACATTTGCCACTGACATCTCTGATTTCAGGTTGTCTTGTTACTGACTCCTCCAGGACTATGACAGCAAGTAAGGATTAATGACATTAGACTCCCGGATGACTGAACTCTCTTCAAACCTCCCAAGTCAGCTGGATCTCACATGCCAAACCAGACATCTATACTCTGTCTTTTTAGTCTTTTATAACCTGCCTCACTTTTTTTCCTTGTTTTGTACACTGATGATGTGCCACATGAGAGAACATAATATACTGTTTTGAAAACAATGATTGCTTTTGAAAACACCTTGGAAATCCGCTGCCACTAGAGCTTTACAGAAGGATAAAGGTTTGGGTGTGAAAAAGGTCTGGTGAGAAAAAGTAAACAAATAGTGAAATTGCATGATGCAAAGTTGGTATGGTTCTGTTCAGGAAGGGATAAAAGGTCTGAAAGGTAGGATCTTCTTCAACAAAAGATAACCCTTACTGAAAAATACTTCTGTCAGTAAATCATCTCTTACCAATCTCTTACCACCATGGAGGTGGTGGAGTCGCCGTCCCTGGCAGTGTTCAAGAGGCGGCTTGATGAGAAGCTACAAGATATGGTTTAGTAGCTGTGGCAGCAATGGTAGTGGGAAGACAGTTGGACTAGATGATCTTATAGGTCCCATCCAACCATGTGATTCTATGATTCTATGATTCTATTTCTGCACTGCCTTATTCGGCTCACCTTGTGCCACAACTTTTGAGTCTGAGGTTTAGGAACTTGCAGATGATATTGCATAATAATTTGTAGGAAGAACTTCAAGAGTAATAATGTTGGATTGCTGCTTTTGACTGTCCTTAATGATCATGAAGTGATCATCTTTTACTGAAACTCCCTAATCTGGCACAGAGATTAAGGGTAAGGAGAACAATATCTCTATTTTTCTTTTGGCTTAATTTCATTATCATAACACACAAATGCATAATATTTAAATATTATTTATTGTCTCAGATAAGACCTTCCATCAGCTAACCTCAATATTTGCAATGTTCACGTTATTTTTACTGTACACCTATGGAAATACAACACAAGGTATATGCAGATAAAGCAAAGTAAACATTTCAATCCATAATCTTCATTAAAATTGGCAGCGTTTACAATATCATTTTTGTCCTGAGGTCTAAACAACCTGTGATCTAAAAATCTAGCACAAAACTTCCACTAAAATATTTAGATTTGGAAATTACCAGAAAGTATTTATTAATAAATCTTTCTTTCTCAAAGGTAATGAGTTGATAGTACATTTGGAAATGATGGATCAGAGGATGAACACAAATCTAAAGTCTACTTTTCCACATGTGGGGTTAGATAGTCTGTTTCATGCTGTGCATATAATATTTTTAAAAGCTAAGCTGAAGTTGAACAGTGGTCATTTTGAGAAAGCTTTTGGTATAGCTGATTAATTAAGAATAAATTATATATGTTCAGTTATTTAGAAATAAAATATTCAGATTTTGTTCAATCTTTGTACTGAACTTATTTTTGTTCTTGGAAATTTTTTCAAATGACCACCTTATGTGCAGAGTCACTTAGATGACCTATTTTATAATTCTGTCATTTTTAACACTAAGCTCCAGTTCTAAATAATGATACCCCCTGCATCACTTCCAAATTACTTGATCAAGCCAGATGTTATTCATTAGAATTAGTTACAATTTGAAATTATAAAGGCTGTCTCAAACCATTATGACAATGAATTTTTAACATTACTTTATGCATTTTGATTTAAATTTTGAAATTAACTATTTGCTTACATGTGTTGTCTGTAGTATACAAGAATTCTCTGAGCTGTAGTCAGTAGCTCATTTAGTAGCTTTTTGTGTGATTAACAAATAACAAGAGAAGATAAACGGATGTGAAGGCAAAAAAAATTTTGCAGTTTCCCAAAGAAAATAAAGTGACTGCACAAGCTGGTTTTTATTCCCCAGTTCTCAGGATTTGAACATCTGTTTGTGTTCTGTATCACAACAAAACCCCAACCTTTTCTCACCATTTTCAGGAAGCAGAACTATATCAAATAGACCAAGTTTTTAATATCTCTCTTTCCATCTCTGTTCCTCTCTGGAAACAACAAAAGAGTCTGCCTTGGATCCAGAAACCTTTTGTTAAAATCAACACAAGTCCACCAAATGTTTTAGCTTTAACAATAAGTAATTTTGAAAGCAAGAGCTAAAAACACTTTTGCCAGTTTCAGTGCCTATCTTGTACCTCTGGATCTGTGTTTTCATTAGGCTCCCAAAAGTATGTTTGAAATAAAATATGTACAGCTTTAATCAAGTATATGTAGTATTTGACCTTTATGAAAAAGTATACAGGCCTATATACAGCATTGCAGCAATGTCTTCAAGCATCTCACAGTTAAGAAATGTCTTTTATCCATTGCGATATTAGCTTGTGTTTGTGACACTGTGAAAGTGAAATGTTCAGATAAAAAAAGCAGTACCATATTTTTATAGTGGTTGCATGTCACTTTTCAAAAACTTTATCAGTCAAGAGACATGAGGAGAAGCTTTTATGAAATTCATATATATGTATATATACACACACACATTAATTTGCAAATTGCACTGTCACACACATAGTATTTGCAAACTCTGGAAAAAAATGTTTTGAAATCAGGTAGACTGCTCCAGTGTATGTGACAAGTATTTGAACAAACAGCAATGGAACCATAAGGCACTACTGACACTTGCAAACAAAATGAACTGTTGTAATTTTGCACAAGCGCCATGGGGGTTTTAGAGGTTGCTTTTGCTTGTTATTGTGTTTTAATTAATTCTGCACTTCTAAGTAGATTATTTGAATGCAGATACTACTACAAGTAGCATATAAGAAAATTAGATACAATCTAAATAAGTGTAAAGCCATCTTCATATACCTAATACAGCCTTCTGTCATTCACACGGCAAAAAACAATGTGGTTAACCATGTGAAAATACTGGTGCTTTCTCCTAGGAAGTGTGACAGGAACCTTAATTGCATAGAAACTGGATGGGAAAAAAATGCTATTTCTTCAGCATCAGACTTCTACTGCTTCTGCAAAAATAGTGGATGCAGAATATGGTTTTGTGTTTGCTCTAAGGATGCTTTTGCCATGGTTTACTTAATTTTTTCAATTGAGGAAAAGATTTAACTATGTAAACATTAAACATAGTTTACATTCTATCTTTATCTCTTTGGTTCCTCTATGCTGCCTTCCATCCCAATAACTATACACCAATATGCAGCACAGATTTTTAGAAAATATAACTGACAGATAATATAAGACGGACAATTGTTTCAGACAATCATGACTCTAAGTAGCCCTGTTTTGAAAGTTTACTTGAGATCGACGGTGCAGGCCAAGCTTAGTTCAGAACACTATAGATGTGAATGTTTATAGCAGAAAATTTACTGTAGTTTTGCACAATCTAAGACCTCCAGGTCTGCAAATGGCTCCTCTCCAGTCAGCATGGTTTCAAATACTTGCCATTGGTTTCAGGAACTGGTAGCAGAATACAGCACACTGAGTCTTTAAAGGCCACTGTCGTAGTTTAGCCCGGATCGGGACCAGACTACGCAGTCTCTCTCTCACTCCCCCCACCCTCCGAGAGAATAGGGGGAGATAATAGAAGAAAAAACGGCTCAAGGTTTGAGATAAGGACAGGGAGAAATCCTTAAAGTTACCGTCACGGGCAAAAACAGACTCGACTTGGGAAAACTATTCATTTATTACTAAAAACAGCAGGATAATGAGACA